>JAOWBP010052151.1:0-13668 GCA_028571105.1 Tragopan temminckii
TTTTTCTCTCTTCTTTTTTTCCTTTTTTTTTTTTTTTTTTTTTTTTTTTGTGAGAAAAATACTAATAGGCAGAAAGAGCCAGACAAGAAATGCTGGAAGAAAGATTAAAAAACAAAACAAGTCTTGTAAACAGTTTGGTTTCTGGGTGGGATTTTTTTGTTTGTTCATTTACATTAAAAAATTATGTTCTGGGCTTCATGACACAATAGGATATGGATAGGAGAGGGAGATAAAAGCAATTTCTGATTTTTTAATATAGTTTTATGCTTTAAAGCAAATGAAATGTCATTTATGGAAGCTGAGAATGCAACACAGATTTTGAATATAGAACTTCAAAAAGATTGCCATTGGCTCTCTTTAAAAGCGGTGTTTTTCAGTTTTCTTAGCTTTGTAGACCACCAACGTTTCCCATGGAAATGAAGATTGTGTGTTCTGTTAACCATAGAACTGACCATTTTGCTAGCTGTTCCCACAGACCTTCCATAGAAATACAGGATGCCCAGAGATAACACTGATAGCACAGGGTAAAAACCAAGTGCAAGTGTTACATTCTTCTAACCTTTTCTGCAGATACGTGCAAAACAAAATGTATATGGTCACATCACTAGGAAGGTATTTAGTTAGTTCTAGGCAACCATGATGGTGAAAAAATCAGAAGGAAAAAAAGCTGAGAATAGCTAATGAAAACTCTGACATTAAATGGCTAAGGGCCAAATTTCAACACCCTCATCTCTAGCAAGGACCTATTTGCTCTTTCTCCTGAGTGTTCACATTCCAATGAAGTTCAGACTGAAAGCTAAAACTGACAGCCAGGCTTTCAAGTGCTGATCTAAATAACACATTTGAAACTCTGACAAACTGAAATGAAGTTGGGTAGCATGTGGGGTGTTTTGAACTAGATGCACTGACAAGCAGAAGAATTGCCTAGAGAGGATCATATTCACAGTTCACGTACTTCTGTCTTCAACAGCGTGAAGTACCAGAGATTTTAGAGTGGGGAATAAGAAATTCTGCAGGAGAGGCTTACAGAGCAACCAAGCCTCCAAGTAGAGCAAGGTGCTCTTAGGCAAGTGCATGGTTGGGAGTTGTCCCTTAACAAATTCCTGTTTATCATCTTTTACATATGCTATACAGCAAATGAGAGAGAATCCAAGAATGAGGAAACTAGCTAGGGATTGAAAATGCAGGTTCTATCCCCTGCTTGATCATAGGGACCATGTGTGATCTAAGACACATCACTGACATATGGGACACAGTAGATAAATGTGTGCAAATGTGTTAGAAATTTAAGCTGGAGTGAGCAGGATTCCTGTGCCTCATATCGTTATTGTGTGACTAAATGAGTAGTCTGGTAGTTTTATGTTACAGTAGTTGGATCCATAAAAGCATTGGAACATTTAGATATTGAAAAATCAGTACGTTCCTACAATTCTTACGTGGAGGAAGATACTGTAGCAGAGTATTAAGGCCTGCTGAAACTGCTTACCTGAAGTGAGTGTGTCACGCAATTAACTGTGGGAAGTTCTGTCTCACTTTCCTTTGCAGAAACAACAGGTTTCCAGCTGAGACCAGCAGCAGGACTGTTGTCTGCTCGTGAATTCCTTGCCAGCCTGGCATTTCGTGTCTTTCAGTGCACACAGTATATAAGGCATTTCTCTTCACCTACACATTCCCCAGAGCCGTAAGTATGATAACCTGGCACAATCCCATCCATCTGAATGGAAATGATTCCCTTGGGTATAATTCTGGAGCTCTATCCAGTAGTCCACAGAATTAAATTGTTTGAGAAAGTGGTAGCTGAAGATTTAGAAGGGGAAGTCAAGCATGCAAGGGTGTGGGTCTCTTTCTCTTTTGCAAAGTTGTCTGAAGAAGGAAAAGACTGGAGAATATCTGGTTTAATTTTTTCATCCTGCCTTCATTTGCCATCTGCTGAGGTTTGATTCCCTGCTGTGAAACTCTCCCAGTAACTGCTGGCCAGACAACAGCAATTACATTTCATGAGAAATTACAAGTTCACAGACATTTTTGTTGTATGCTGGGACAAAACAGGGTCTTTTCAAAGATGTTGTGACATAGGACACTATTGCCCATGCCATCTCAAGTGAGACAATAGCCAGTGCAGTGGGGGGCAGCTGGCACCCCGGAGCGGAAGGGAATGCTTTGCCATATTCTCTGCAAAGCCAGACTAGGTATGGAAGCATCTACTGCGGATTAATCAAAACAGTTAAAACCCTCACACTAGCTCCCTATGGCAGTCTGTTGGCTAAAGTCTTCACAGGATATTCACACAGAGCAGGGGAAAAAAACAACAACAAAAACAACCAGTCTCCCCTTTATTAAATGTGAAGGTCACTTGTTTTCCAGAGATTGCTGCCATGAACTGCTGGGTCATGTTCCCATGCTGGCCAACAAGGAGTTTGCCCAGTTCTCGCAGGTAAGAAGCTTGTTCTGCTGGCTGTTTAACCAACTCCTCTGCAAGGCAGGCCAGACATGCCTTTAAGGCATCAGCTTACCGTGCTTGAAATGCTATTTAAAAATTTGGGTGTGTCTGATTCAACCTCCAGCAGTAGTGGGCTAGCAGTGCTGCAGGAGATACGTATCCAATAGAGTGGTAGCACCACTCCCTATAGACATCTTGTAAAAGGAAGGGCAAGTAATGTTGTGGGATTTCTCTGTGGGAGGGCTGCGTCAGCCTACAGCAGGATGCTGGTTGAGCCCTTGTGGTGCTGCTTGTTTGAGCTGTGCGGGCTGCACTATTCCCCTGGCTTCCTGTCTCACGCCAAATAAACCCAGCCACCAACAGCCACTGAGCCCCTAGGCTGACTCTGTCTCCAAATGTACATTTTTATCTCACATGATACTTTAATTTTGGCCATCACCATGTCATTCATTGGAGATGTTTTTCTTTTTACGACTCACTAGATTCTCACAGCATTGCTCATACTGGAGAGGAGGCTCCAAAAAGCAAACAGAGCTTCTTTGTACAATAAGAATCTATTTAGAATGAGCAGTCAATGTCAGACTCAAGTGAACTCAATGACCTGGTATAATTAAAGACCTCGGAACTATGAATGTGCCTCAGAACCGTAGCAGGGGGAAGAAGATAATTCATATTCTAGGCTTATCTGTTAGCGGCCGCTGTGAAAACTGGCAATAAGTGCAGAAGGTTAAATGATGTACATCCTTGTACGAATATCTGAAAAAGAAAGCCAGCTCACCTTACAGATCACGGTCTGCAATTATATCAATATGGATATATGCCAATTTCCATTTTGGTCATAAATATTGTTTATTACCAGATTCAGTGTAATGGTTCTTAAAATATCCTAATGGTCTGTAGTTCTTCCTGGAAGAGCTCTTCAATTCAGTTCAATGCTAGAACTGAAGATACCATAGAAATAAGAGAAGAACTTACAAAACTTTCAGCTTTACCCTTTTCCCGCCTATAATACTGATACGCAACATGGGATAACATTAAACAAATTTTCACATTTTTCATTTCACATTTTCACAAAGCATCTTCACAGATGGCATTCACCCCATGAATCTATTTATTTATTTTTATTACATTCAATAATATAAAAAGATGAATGAGGGATAATAAACAGTTTGGTTTGTTCGATGCATTATACATTTCCCAGGATAGCCAAAAGGAGACACCTATAGATTTTTATTATGGAAATAGTAGTTAACAGGGAGCATAGCTGTGACTAAACAGTATTGCCCCTGCATGGATCTGACACATTCACAAGGGCTTTCAAAAAGAGAATGAGAGACACAGAAAGGTAATGCCAGAGATAAAACTCACCTTGCAATCCTTACATATCATGCCTTCCTATAAATCTGTGCCTGGGATACAGCATTAAGCTGAGAGACAGTTAACTTTACTCAGAGAACTCTGAGGATTAAACACTCATCTAATGTGGCTCCCAGTGGTATGTAGCTGGGGGCCAGGGAGAGGTAGGCATCCTGGAAGCCATGGAAGGTCATTTTGGGTGACAAAAACAATGGATAGTTCACACTATTCATGCTAGAAATGATGTGGTCCTCCCCCTTCCCCTTTTTCTCTCCCTTGGGCTGAATAATCACGCTAGTGTAACACTGCCTGCTTGCCTACTTGCTTTAGGATATTGGACTGGCTTCTCTTGGATCATCTGAAGCAGAGATTGAGAAACTGTCCACAGTAAGTACAGGCAGCAGTTTAATATCAGAGGCGAAACCAAAAGGCTCACTGCATATCCCTCACTGTTCAGGGAAGACTTTTCTCTAATGTCACAGTTGAAGCATGCAAAAATGAGAGCATCAGCAAAACTGTATTTTCTTCACAGCAACAGGTTAGGGAGGTGCTGGAGCAGAAGCTGGAGCTCCTCTGGAGGAGCCCAGAAGCGTGTGATTCCACTTTGAGGAAATGGTTACACTTTTTGCTGCTGTAAGAGTGTGCTCCTGAATCTCAGTCTCTACAGTACCAGTCACAGGATGGTCCCAATTCACTTTACAGATTCACCTTGTAGACTGGATACTCAATATGATTCCTGCAATTTCTCCTACACAGAGGCTCAGGGCACCATCAGAATGCAGGGCACCTGATATTCATTACTGTCACAAAATTTGTGAGCAATCTGAAAGCAGATACTGACACTTGGTTCTGAATTACTTGTCTTTAGACATCTGCGAAAACAACTCATGCAACCCCTGGCTGCCATCTTGGTCTGAAAGTGGGCTGGAGGACAGATGATTTTTTTTTCTGATAATGGCAGCCATTTCCCACTCTTGATTGTATTTTCAATTTTATCCTCACCCACCAGGATGAGGATCTGCAGGAAATGGGGTAGACAAGAGGAGATGGTCACACCTGAAATTCCTCAACCAGTGCACAGGCCCACTTGTGTCGAAGTGGAATGAGGCACAGTTTGAATGAGATTATGACTCACCTAAAATCTATTTGTAGGCAGATGTACGTTACTCCTTTCTTAGACTGGAGAGGATGTAATAAGATTAAGATTCATCTTTTGATTAGTGCTAAGAATTATGTGTGCTAGGAAGATATTCTGTGGTATTTCTCAGGTCTTGGTGAGATTGAGTGAAGGCCAGTGTCTTACACAGCATTCCTCTGCAATTGTCCCTCTCTGGCTCTGGACAGGATAGGGTTAATGTTAGCAGATATGTCCTAGATCTAAAATTTTCACAATATCATTTGGGGTTTTGGGAGATAGAATGATAAGACCTTTTTGAAAGAGCTTCCTGCTGTTAAGGATATGTGAGAATACTACTTCTTAAGTGCCATTCAGATATCCTGAATAGTAAACATATTCTGGATTAGCCTCTCAATCTTCAAATTTTTTAAAAGTTAGACATCTAGCCTAGGCTTATTTTTTAGATTTCTTCACCAGAAAATGAACCTAGAGAAGAATGTTTAATGGATTTTCTATCCTGACAGAGATGTCTACCCTAAATTCTTGTTTCTCTCTGGAAGTCCCTATCACACTCCAATGATTATAATAATGCAACTAGCCTAGGTGTTAAAACAATATCTAAGCTTTCTAAAAGTTTATTAGAAGCCACAAAGCTATATTTTTTGAATGTCTTGTATTTTCCATGTTTTGCACAACACCTACCTAGTATCCCAGGGGTTAGGCTGTGTCCAGAATTGTTCCTTCAACATCCATTTCCTCATACAATAAAATAAGGGAAGGGCTGACAGGTTGGCAGAGCCACGAGTAGTTTTTATCACACCACTGTCCAGCATGTAAAGGAAGCATGATCCTAATCATGCTTTATTGCAAGAAAATCCCAGAGAGATGTACCTTTATTTTCTATTGGAGCAAGATGAATTTAAAATTGGTATTATCTTGACAGGTACATTGCTGCTAAAGAATAAGTCATTCTTCAGTTCTTTTTAATGATATCATATAGATCTAAGAGGAGGAAAACTGCCCTGTCAAGGACTTTTCTAAGTGTCTTGAGCCCTCTGTGGGTGTTTAGCCATGCTTCTGGGTACTATCACAGTTTGTCAGTTTTCACTGACTACAATGCAAGTCAATTTTATTTATTAAAATCTAATTAAGAATAGCTATAATTATCAGGTTTTGTCCTTTTTGAGGAGTGAGAATAGGAAGGATGTCAGGTTTTGAAAAATACGCATTGTACTTTCTGCATTTTATACATTGGAGTGAAAAAATAATTTTCTTAAAACATACAGTTGTAAAATTTGAAGAAACACAAACATTAATAATTAAGAATAAAAGAAGCTAGAAGGAAGGAAAAAAGAAAAGCTTAAAAATGAAATGCCTGCTGAGACTACGATTTTCAGAAATTGTTCTCATTATCAGCTTTATTGGTTTACTGTGGAGTTTGGTCTCTGCAAGCAAAACGGATCCATCAGAGCTTACGGGGCAGGACTGCTTTCATCTTATGGGGAACTTATGGTATGTGTCATCTATATGGTATCAAAAGATTTCTACAATACAGTTTTCTAAACTTACTGGTAAAAGCAAGATATTTCCTCACATATGACAATATTCTTTAAGATACTGATTTTTCTTTTGTGAAGAAATTCATTTCTCCTCACAAGAAGCTGCTGAGTAGAGGACAAACTCTGTAGGATTGTACAAGTTTTCAACCTTGAGAGATGAAATGTGATGAAAGTATATGACCTACAAAAAATCAGATTTGCTTCTTATTATTTCTGTCCAGTAGTGATGCAACTGATTTGAACACAAAACTTTTCTAGACTATACACTAGAGGGCAATATTATGCCTATTATGAACTCAGCTGCACACGACCTTCATGCACGTATAAATCTGAAAGGCATTGACTGATGTGACCAAATGAAGTGCCAAAAAACTGTAAATAAGAAAAAACTGCAAATAGAAAATTCTTTAGAAATGTTACATTCGTAAATGTATTTCAGAACTACTTCTACCTTATATTTTACACAGATTAAAATTCGTGTATGCAGGCTGGATACAGCTCTTCTTCAAGGAAAGAGAGACTGTATACCTATACAGAAAGGAGGTTTCACCTCCTTTAGACAAACAGTTGGTAGGGGATATATTCTCTTCTCTTTAGTTTTGCAGTACACTGAAGCAGATGATCTGTTTCTAAGTGCAAAAATTCTGGTGTCAGTAGTTCTCAGCTGCTGCAAGTTATGAAGATAGTGGGTGATTTTTGGCATTAGCAAGGACAAGAAGGGTTTTTAACAAAACTAACAGAGAAGAAGGGGGACAAAGTACTCTTTTAAGACTCTTTATAAACTAGAAATGAAAGTTTTCATGGGAGATACATAAAAACAGACTATAGACATTTCTATGTACACATAGACACATCAGTCTGCCACACAGCTACATGACACATTCATGTGAAACTATGGTTTTGGATTAGTACATGTTGGACTGCTAAGATGAATAATTTATAGTTTTAAATCAAATACAATTACTTGTTAAACAGGATAATAAATGCCTCCAATACTTACGTAGCTTTTGTGGTAATACGCACCACAAAACCTATATGCACAACATTACCTTCCTTTCTGTTTTCTTTTGGTACAGTTGAACACAAAAGTCATGCCAGAAACACCTGTCTTTGGTGGCTGGAATTGCATGTACCAGAGTTGTACCTTCCTTCCTCACCAGATACCAGCCAAAGTACCCTTCTGTTCACTAGACACCAACCAACAAACTGTTCTGTTTTGTATTTAAGTAGTAGGCAAGTACTGCTTGTTCACAAAACTGCTCAGTGTAACACAAAAGTATAACAGCATCTCAGATTCCCTAACTGTAAGGTTGACTGTGGAAGTGGTAACCATCCTTGATTAATAGATGCTTGTTGTCATTGCTTCAGTTATCAGTATTTGAATGGTAATGTTGCTGAAGAAGCTTTTGATATAACTGGGTTCATTTGGGTCTTCATCCATCTTATTTCTGAAATTACATATAGATGTGATGGCATTTGTGCTTAATAGGTAATGAAGAATATTCACTCCAAACCCCTTTCCTTCTTTCTTTTCACATGATAACCAAAACAGTGTGAAAATCAGTAAGCAACTGATAAGCAATCATGCTATGTGCCATGTGTTGACCCCATGTGAGCTCAGGAGATTTGTTTCTATGTAGCTTTTTGGACAGCAGATTAGTGGTTTCTGTGCACTTCACCTTGAGCATCTGAAACTTCTGGTACACTAATTATATCTATGGCCTTAAGCACTGAAGTTTCCTTTTAGGGCAGACTGATTCACTTCATGGATTTTTATTCGGAACAAAATTGAATATGTTCTTTTTCACCTAAAGAGGAGAAATATGTGTAATGCAATGCCTATTTCAGTAGAAATGCCTTTTTTTTTTCTTTTTTATTTTTTTAAGAAATACAGTGGTGGCCAGACAGTTTTGAGTTTTGTTAGAGAAGATGAAGTAAAAAACATTCCTTGCATGTGGACCAGAAAGTAGTGAAGCTCATGGTGGGCTTCAGTTTCTTAAAGAGCTCATTTTGCAGCTTTAGAGTAGCTCTTGAAAAATCTCTAGACAAGTTTCACTCTTGCCTGGGAGAAAGCCACTGTCCATCCTGATCGTAATTTGCTATTGTTCTCAATACTACCCGCTGATACCCTCAGTATAAATGATAAGACACAGGCTCACCACTGAAATCCCCAGACTCAATATCATCTGGAGGCCCAGCATAAGTGAAACAGGTAGGCTCTTTGCTGCTTGTATGACCAGGGAGACATACTGCTGTAACCTGGGTGAAGAAGAGGTTTTCTCATCACTGAAGGCTCCTGGACCAGTTAAAGCAGGGTGATTTGGTCTCTGAGGACACAAAAAAGACATGAATTATTAAGGCCAAATTGTTGACTGCGAGAAGTTAACAACTAACCAGCTGGAAAGGCTGAGTAGTGTTCCATCTAGCTAATTTTATGTGAGAATTCAGCATCAGCAAGGCATCTACAAACATCTCTGAACTGCAGACTGGATTGACTCTCTGTGTGAGTATGACTGGAACACAAGGAATCGTGTCCTGACTATGAATTCTTCAAAATGTTTTCCTTTCCTCCATTACACCCACTCTTACCAGTAGGAAGTCTATTTCAGGCATTTTCTATGTATGAGCTGACGTTGCACAAGCAATAACTTGGAGAAAGGCGGGTGATGAGAGGTAGAGGTGAAATGATACCTGCCTGGTACCTGTACTTGAATCCATGTTATCTAACAGATCATATAATGACAGCAGCTAGGTATCAGAAGGGACAGGAAAACCATACCCAAGTCTAAACTGAACAGTTGTAATGGGTCTGACTGCTGGCCAACCTTGCCTCTTCTGAACTGTAAGAATTCCTCCCCAATAGCTCTCAGTATTACACTGTTTATTTCACTATACTCTGTCAGCTGTTCTGCATTATCCAAAATGTTTCTCCTGTTAACACTCAGCTGGACTCTGTCCTACATACTGTAAAATCTTATGGCTCATACCACACTTCTGGCAGCACTCAGTGCTACATATGCTTTTCTTGCAGCACAACAAGTACTTAACTTGTAGAGGCCTTTCAGGCCATCCGGTTTCAAGCAGAACTTCCACTAAAATCAATGGGATTTCAGCTCTGCTTCAATACTGACAGCATAGCGGGACCCCTGTGAGGTTTTGAGTTTCTAAAATCTTTTCCCATTAGTCCCCTGGGTTTCTAAGATTATAAAGCAGCCTTATGTTTGTGTATATCATCCATCTTAGACTGTATGAGTGCTCTCCAAGGTTTATTCTTCAATTACACGCTGCAAATGAAGAACAGGAAAAATGCCATCTTTTAGTGTTTTATATTCTTGATCTTATTTTTTTTTAAAAGTGTATACGAATTTCTGCACCAGTTCTGCAGCATATTGGCCTACTGGTTGAGGCAGGCCTCCAATGGTGGAGAGTTCAGACTCAGTTCAGTGAAATATGCAAAAATGTGCTTAAGGGGACTGTCTGAATAAAGTCTTGAAAGCGTCACCCAGTCTTACCAGCTCTTTACAAGTACCATGGGAGCTGGCATTTGCATTATGAAATAGTGAAAGGAGCCTTCTGAAGACTGGAGAAGCAGAGAAAAAGACAAGCAGACAGCCAGCAAAAATGGACTGCTACAAAAAGACTGTCCCTAATCAGATGGGAGCCCTCTGTCCAGGCTGAGGATGCGAAGAAAGTTCTTGCTTTTCACCACAGTTGACTTTTTTTTTTGTCAATATCAAGAACATTTCACTCAAGTGGACACTGCACTCACTATCCTGGCTCCTTGGAGGCCAAACCAGCTTTTAGACACATCTGTAGTGCAGTCCAAATGGCACTGGAACTGAGCTGGTTTTAAGCTTGCCTTGGGTTCAAAAGAACCTGAGAAGAACTTTTAGAAGAAACTCTGTGTGCTCCAAACACACGCATGGAGCACAGTATACATTTATGTCTTGAGTGCTGGGAAAACTTGAAGAGTGCTTAACTGGCATGGGAGGTGCGCTGAAAATGCCAAGAGCATCCCACTTATTCTTCAGTGCAGTAGGAAATGTGGACTTGTAACATGGTTTGGAGAACTCAGAACAGTGCTGTACAGTACCATGATTCTTCTGTGATACTGGTTTAAAACAGCAGCATGATACTGAGACAATTTTTTTTTTGTTAGAGACTAATATTCTGGAGCATAGCATAGAGTTCCTTCTTCTTGTCTGAGAATGTGGCTATGGTACCAAATCATTACAATGCTGTAATAGGGGAAATCTCTCTCTCTCTCTCATTCTGTTCAAACAGAACAAAACAGAACTTTTTATTGTTACTAACTGCTATTTACGAGAAACAGCTTTCATTGGTGAAAGAACAGGAATTGTTACTACCTTTAACTATTGCACAATGAGTATTTCACAGCCCAGTAGGCAGTAATTCTTGCTGTGTACAATCATCTACTCTAACCTTTGTTATTCCTGTTACAAAGCATGCTTTATCAAATGAGCCAGAGTACAAGCCCTTTGATCCAGAAGTGACTGCAGTTCACCCCTACCAGGATCAAGCCTTCCAGCCTGTCTATTTCATAGCAGAAAATTTTGAAGATGCCAAGGCCAAACTCCAGTAAGTAATTTCACTGAAGGGGACATGCTAGCTTAAATCCTAATCATAAATACAGCTACCACAACTGTAATAATTGTGCTAGGCTATCTTATTGCTTGTTTCTGCACAGTGGTTTTCTTAGAGTGAAGATATACATGACAATGTTTAACTGAGAAAAGCTTCATAGGAAATCATAGCTATGTATTCCTATGCCCTTAACCATCCTTCATCTTACAGTGCCTCATCTTAGCAGCTTCTGAAGGGTGCCTCTGTATTATTCCAGACAAATGGGAAATCATGAAGAACTGACTTACCCAAGGTCACACGGAAAATTTATAGTAGGATCAGGAATTAACATGGATCAGCGGGGGGCTTAAAAACAAGATTGCCTTTCTCCTCTGATTATATCTGCACAAGAATGCAGACTCAGCATTCACAGGCAATCTAATTTCTACTAAGTAGCCAAATGCAACCTAAATAATATTATTTCACCTTAGCTTAAGATGTTTCTAAATGCAATTCTGTGACTGTGTTATGTAATAAGGGCTTTTGTTTTTTGCCTTTTTTGTTTTTTTAAAGGAAGCAGAGTTTAAATTCTGGGCCTCCATCTCCAACAGTTAGAACAACAAGACCAATTCTGGCTGGAGGCAGGAGGTTGGTTGTGGAGCTACTGGGAAGCATGCAGGAGTTGAAATGAGGAATTTATTAGGGGAGGAGATCTCGGGCCAGACTTCTTCCCAGCTCCCCCCACCTCCTGCCCTGAAGCGTTGTCTGCTGGGGTTATAGCAATAACAAATTAGGCTCCTCATCTTAAATCTGAGGGTTCAGATTTAGTTATTGTCTTGGCACTGTAAAAACACAGCTGAGAACTCACTGGCAGAAGAGAGACTTTCAAGAGCTTTTGACTCAGGCAGACCTGAAAAGAACTTAAAAGGACAAAGAATACACCATAGTCAAACTTAAAGCTTTTTCATATGTTTTTTCAAGATAGTTGCTCAGCCAAAGCTCAAAATAACCGAAGACTCAAGAATCTGTCAGAATGGAAAACATAAGCCAACATCAGTACAGGGGGTTCCTATCAGCCTGTACTTAATGGAAACATTGTCAAAAATGGCAAGCAATCATGGGTGTTGTTGGTTTTTGGGTTTTTTTTGTTTTTTTTCTTTCCACACAGATGGCAAAGTAGTCCAGGATGCCTAGTATGGGTAGATTTTTAAGATTTTAAGCAGTAAGAGCTACTTCAGGTTATTTCTTGGAAGTGAAGGCAGCAGACATGCTGTGTTTCTGCATTCCTGTAGCTTGTGGTTGTAATAACTCTGAGCTGTGTTAACGTAGAGCTGTAAGAGTGCAGAAGGATCTGAGCCAGCCACACTGAAAAAGCAGGCAATGCAGATCTTTTGGGCTGCAAAACACTTCAGCTGCAGGGAGGATATACTGCACCATAAAACTTTAAGGAGTGACAGTAAGGAAGATGTCACAGCAACCACAGTCAGCCTGAGAAATCTATGCCTACGTACTGATAAACTAGGTCCTGCATGTAGTGAAATAGTTTTTGAATTAGCAAATCTGTCTTCTTTCCTCACAGAAACTATGCAATGAAGATCAAGAAGCCTTTTTCTCTGTGCTACGACCCATTCACCAGCAGCATAGAGGTTCTGGATACACCACAGAAAGTCAAGAGGGAAGTCAGACGACTGAAGGAGGACCTGAAAAACCTCTGCCTGTCCCTTGAAAACCTCTCCTAAATTTGCAGCAGTACTTCTCACCTGGCACTGATACATATGTAGGCAGTTCCAGCACTTGAAAATTTAGCAAAGTTGTAGCTGCATGCTAAAATCTTCATCCCACAAACAGCTCTGTCAAGCAAATCTTTTCACTGTAATTTAGGCTGCTGACTTAGCCACATTAATGAGTTCCTATTGAATATGCTTCAATGGCAAACAACGCCAAATTACTCCAATTTCTGGTAGGTGATATGAGCTGCAGCTGTTTGTTGTGTATTTATCTCTTACTTTAAATGTAAGTTTTTTATTCACCTTTTGAAGTTATCTGTCACCTTTTGAAGTTATCTATCACAAAGTAGCACAATAACTCTTCAGACACAAAGTCTCTTCTTGCTTAAATGACATGATTGCAATCTTTTGGGCTAGCTAGCTGCCTGCAGTCCTTGCAGCTAGCTCATTTCTGCTAGCAATTACGATCAGCTATTGTGCTAATAAACTATGAATGGTTCTCTTACAATGTACAAATACAAGAGTTTATAAGACCTTTTATTTCTTCTTGCCATTTATTTTTTTCAGCAGTCATCTTATTTAGTTCAATGTGGCTAAATAATTTTCTTTCGTATTTAAGATCACAGAATTTAGTCCACTGACTAAAAAAAGATAGAAAAGATAGAAACTCTGAGGACCATGATACTCTGGCTCTATAAAATACCTGCTCAATTTGAAAAAGAAATTAAGATTCCGGGGAATAAAAAGATGAATGTGGAGAAAGACCTTCAAAGAAGCCCACAAGAAAAGATGTCTCACTAATTTTTCATGGGATTCAGACAGTCCTGGACACCTTTAAACATCTTTGAGGGTTTTTTTTTTGTTTTTTTTTTTTTGGTTTTTTTT
>JAOWBP010052152.1:0-13657 GCA_028571105.1 Tragopan temminckii
GCTTATACTGAAAGTTTGATTCATGCTCATTTTGTTCATTTAAAAATACTCTTTGGAAACTGTCAACTCCTGCAGACAACTTAGTGATACATCTTTTCCTGTTAAAATAAAGATAACTCATATTCACCTCTATCCCATGCTAAGCTCTACTGCTAATATACACTTCATTACTTGCTCATGTCACCATCTAACACGTATCTTTACAGACTTCTACATCGTGCCCAGGGCTTATTTTTCACCAAACGGAATTTGATAACTATTACACTTCGGAGTTTTTACTGAGGATTCTTGTTTTTTTTTTGGTGTTCTAGCCTTTTCATTGCAACTTACAGTGATATTCATAGTTAAGACCATTTTCCCACGCTCACTCAGGAGAAAATTTTCAGAAAGTTTTTTCCCATTAAAGAATCTAAGCTCATTCAGATACAAAACTGAAAACCAGAAGAGAGACTGGACGCATCGGTCACTGCAAAATTGTTTCTGCTACTTTAAAATGCATTTTAAAATTGTAAATAGCACACTTAGATTCTAATTCAGTATCTCGCAAAGAAACATGAAAAATAAGCCACTGGTCATGGATTCTAAGGATTACATTCAAAGCTAGCCTTTAAAAAAAATAGAAAAGTTACAGGCAAAACGTACTGTTTTATGTACTCACTAGCTTATTGCGCTACAATAGGCATGGTTTGGGTATAAAAAAAGCAGACAATTCAGATTTAAATAAGACTATGTGAAATCAGAAAAAAACCTTAGATTTCACTATTTAAAAAAAGAACACCTAGAATTACTTCCCATCCTATAGCTACAGTTAAATCAACTAACAAAAATAATCAAACTATTTTTGACAAACAAGAGTTAGGCTAGAATAAGTGGCAACAATCAAAGTTCATATATGTTTCTATGTAAAATGACTCATGATTTACTATAACATAAAATATGAACAAGAGCACTTTGTGGCTAATGAAGGAGCTACTAGTGGAAACACTTAATGCCAGTTTTCAGCCCTCCTTTAAGTCATATCTCCAAATCAGTATTGACTTCATTTGACCAGATACATCATTTTTGGCTTGTCACCCCAGTATGTCACGTTTTACCACTTTCCACAGGCAGCAGGAGACAACTAGCTGAGCAAACTACAAGCAGTGACATGCAGAAATTTACTCTCACATCTGAGTACTTAGATAAAAATGATATGCAAGCGCACACTAGGACAAAAGGAATGGCATTTGTCATTCAAATAGGCTCATCATTCCCTCCCCCACCCCCCAACAGTAGTTGCAACAGCAATAGAAAAAGGTCAAGAAGATGTCTGTTCTTCAGAGTCAACTGTGGAAAAAAGTCAGCAATATATAACAGCAGCGATGGACAAGGAAGAGCAAAATGAAAGAATCTTGCTGAATATTTGTTCATTTACTTTTTCTGAACACAAGCCAAAGTGTGCCACACTGGCTTGTTCTGAACTTCAGATACAGATGTCCTATTCTCCTTAGATCCTTCACAGATTTAGAATTCAGTCTCCCTGAGGCCCCTATAACCAAGTAAGAAAACTCTCTTTATCTAGCTTGGTGGCTGCCAAGACAGATTCCATGTCATTTAGGATGTCAGAGCTCAAAGCCTCTTGCAGACTTGGCATCAGTTCTTCTCCTTCTATATTCATCCCGTCTCCTTCCAGTGTCCCAAGGTCCACATTTGTCCCTGGAATGGCTTCAAGGTAGTCTGGGAATCGGTTCTGATGGGACGGTATGTTACTTTGGCTGATACTGTCACCTAGTTATAACAAAAAGCAAGATGAATGTTCAATTTACTGGAAGTACCAAACCCACAATTTATCATAACTGGTTAAAGGTTAATCCTGGATCTCTTGCATCACTCGAGCACTGATTCATAGAAATCCATCACAAAAACTAAAGATGACTTGGCTGCATGCAGATGTACAAAGAACTTGCCTTTGTTTCAAACTTTTCATGTCTTAACCTGAATCTCTACAGATCTTTGATGTCTTTTAGCATGTTTTAATTTTTACGCTTAAAAGACAATACTGAGTCAATTATAATTTAGGTGCAACATTAGCAATAACAAATAAGACACAGTTCTTAGCTCAGAACAAACTATTTCTTAAGAAAGCAAATGGGTGTTCAAATTCCATATAACTGCAGGAACGATTCCCTTTATGAGCCTCCCAACAAAATTTACTACAAGGATGTTTTTCACAAATTTAACTATTATAGTTCTGCGATAGAAATAGAAGGAGGTAGAATAACTATAAAGAAAACACTGGAGCTTCTCAGAGCACTGTTTTCACTGCAAAGCAGCTGAGCATTTGATACCAGCATAACTAAAAAGGGTGTATTAAGGAGAACAAACCTGTATCCATCTCATCAACACTGTTCAGGAAGTCATCGGGGGTTCTGGGTACACTGTAACTGCTCATGCTAAGTCCGCTATCTGTGCTTTCATCTCTGGAGTGATATGTTCCACTGTAACAGAAAAAATGCAACAAAAATGAGTGTAGAGCATCGGAGAAATTAAAATACTTAAGACACTTGTGTTAGAATCAGTGCAGGGGTTTTGATAACATGGCTGTCACAAGAAATGCTCCATTCTAATTAAAAGCTGAAGTCTGTGTGAGACACCTGGTTTTTATTTTATGCTGACCTTTCTCAATTAAAACCGTATTACTGAGATTCAATTTAACTCAGTAAGAACAAACCTAAGCAGCTTTAAGAAACTGCCTATCAATGTTCCACACTGTTTTAAACTTTTCACACCCACCCACAGCTAAAAACCATCAGAAGCATATCACAGTCCTAAACCATTACAAAGTTTAATAATGGTGTACATTTCACACTTCAGTAAGGATTAACAACATTCTAACCACTAACGTCCCCTTGTTTAATCAGCCACCAAAGTGCATTTTTAGGTCAGTGCTGTTATAAATAGGAGCTACAGTTGGAACTCCTTTAGCAATTCTTCAGTTGCTTCCCGCTGTTGCATTACTACCAGTTCAGTCGTACATGTCATGGCAAGAGGGCCCTGATATAAATCAAATACTGTACAGAAGCCATTCTGTAAACAAATCCTGTTCAGAATGATCTTGCTGACAGAACAGTTAGCAAGATGGCACAGGGCCTTACATATATTAGTTTTCTCACTGCCATCTTACTACCAGTGGAGCAAGCAAGACCAAGGGAGCTGCAATGGAAATTTGGGATGGGAGTGGGAAGAACAGGCCAATCAGATGACCTACAATCAGCTGGGGGGATCCAGTTTTCAGCTGACTTTCTTGTAAGTCGCAGAAACTATTTCTTTGAAAGTAGAACAATAGGAAAAGTTACATACAACAGCGAAAATCATTATCCTGACTGGAACAATTATTTTCAAAAGTAGGAAGGAGCTGCTACTTGTTATACATAGGCATACATCTGAAAATATTTTGCTGTAATAGCTAAAAGGATGCAAAGAGTCCCACCAGTCAAAACGGTCACAAGCTGAAGCAGCTGTAGAAATACACCATTACCTCCCTCCTCCTGTGTCTACTAACAGCCAAGCTTCAACGGGAAATATTTTCAAACCCGTATTTCTTCCACCTGTGGTAGCACTGCTGAGAACGCTTACAGATTTTCCACTGTGAATCCTAAGTGCAAATCAGTCTGATGTACAAGCTGTACAATCAAGCTGTGCATTGCGTTGATTAGCATTTGGAGACATGCTGATCTGTAGTGTATGCCTTGTCAAGTATGCAGAAGCAAACAGAAGATAGCTGAACAGCTGTTCAACATTGGATGCAAGCAGAATACCGTCAACCATGAACATATATGTTAGATTTCACAAGATCATCTTTGCCACACAAGAAATAAAACTGGCATTTCTATATGGAGAGCAAAAGTATCACCACACATTTGATAACAATCATCACAAGTAGGCTATTTAAAACTTCTGTGAAAAAAAATTGCTGGTTTACTCTGTGGGACAAAATACTAGAAATAGAACTGAGAGAACTGAGCCTATGCTCAACTGAATCATTCTGGTTGAGAAGGCTTTTTGGCTGGTGCTGTCACACTTGGAATGTCCAGACCTCCTCTTTCTTCAAATCACTCCTCAATAAACATTTCTAGCAAGGATTTCTTCATTTAATAGTCACACCACCCAAAATTACTGCATGCAACTAAACTGCATTGCCCAAAATAGTATGGATGCTTCTTCAACAAATACTTGTTAAAATATGTGTATACAGAAGAAGAAAGTCCAATTTAGGAGTGAAACAGAGAATTGCCAACACAACTAATATAAATTTAACAGTCAAAAACATATGCCAAGTAGCAAATCAAAAGCCAAAATCATATAATATGAAGTCTAAATATTCTGCATTGCTGTCATATTTCAGTTAAAAATGAAATATAGCATAAAGACAGTAAGTATAGAAGACATCAGGCAGACGACTGACTACATAAATAAGAACATCACTGTGTACTTTCTCCATTTCCTCCAATGTAGCATTTTTTCTGATGCTTTCTGGATGTTCAGAGTATGCAGGAAGTGGAAAATATTTAGCTACTTGAATTTCTGGAACGTAAAGTTAGGAGGATTGTTTCACCAGGACCCTTATCTACTCTATGAAGAGAAAGGAGCATTTCTGGATATCTGAATTAAAACACAAGGAACATCAAAACTACTGTATTGCTGCATCTAGTTCAGGGCCAGCAACCCACAAGTGTCCTTTAGGGAGTCTCTTTCCCTTATGCGTATCCCAGAATTAAACACAGTGATGTACACAGAATTACCGAGAAGGGAACAAAGCTTTAACTAAAATGTACATTTTAAAAATTATCTGAATTCAGAAGAGGTACAGAGTTTTCAGTAGTCTGTGTGGGGTAGGGGCTACAAAAAACACAGCCACGTTAAACATACCTGCAACTAGGCAAATGATAACCTCCGGTAAGTAGTCCTTGCTAATTATTAATCTGGCAAAAATTAAAAATAATTTTGTCCTTTCTAGCTTTTTTCCTACTTGTCATTAAAGACAAATCGTTTTATATTTCATATATACAGAAACACAACGGACAAACTGCTTTAGTCCACTGCTGGAGTATTACATGTACAGAGGAATACAGTGACAATCTAAAAACTAAAGATACAGAAAACAAGAATAAGATGTGAGGATATTACATTAATTAAGAATAATGTTCAAAATATACCCAGGCTTTGTGTATGATGGCAACAGCCTTCCAGAAATTCAGACTAGTTTGTTACTATAACATATCATGGTCATCTTCTATCTACAAGGATTTCTTCATTTATTTGTCACGCCATGGAAAATTACTGCCTGTAACTAAATTGTATTATTCAAAATGCAATTTTAGATAGATCGGTAGATAATCATGTTTTCAGATTTCTTGTGCTTTTTATTCCTCGACACAGAGCCAGCACAGCTACAGATCACACCAAATTCCAGTACGAATTCCATGGAAAACAACCCCTCCCTCTAGCAGAAAATTATGCTTTCTAACCAGATCCGTTTTTGTAGGAGGCAGGATAGAGTATCTGAAGAGATGGATAGAACTTTTGGAAAAAACAGAAAATGAGACAAACGTAAAATGAGCTCTCAGAATATCCATAACTGGAAAAAGGTACTTTAGGCATCAAAAGCCCAGATAGGAGCAATAGGTAATGTTACGTACAAGAGATTTAGAATTGCAACAAAGGCTTACAAAGATTTTAACAGCTTTCAGTATCTAAGATTATGGCAGTTATTTAAGCTTGCCCTACTCCAAAACCATGTTAATTCTAACATGATGTGAACTTCCTACCTTACAAGCAGATTTGAAACCCTGCTGATAGCAAAAATGTAAGGTAAGCCTTGCATTGAAAGAATCTTGAATTTTACGTGAAATTTAGGTGAATTTTACGTGGTGTTTTTTTTTTTTGTGTGTGTGTGTGTGTGTGTATATAAGAGTGCACAATTAAAGAGAAGGATGAGCATATTATAATTCATGAGCATTTACACTAAACATCCTAAAGTAACACTAACATTTCAAGGTAATGTAGAAAAGTACCAATGAACTCTGATAGAATATGCAATTTTTCTGTTTTTTGGTAATGGATGCTGAGATGTTTTCAGTTTAAACCACTGACAAAATATAGTTCAATGAAACCCTACAAAATGAACAGCTTCAACTACTGATACTGACAAAACAAATAGATTTTTTTTACTCCATTAATTAAAAATACAGGTGTTCAGAGGTTAGATTCTTTTTCATTTTCATCTTTCCTTTTCAGCATGCTAAGTAAAAAATATAGATGCAGCTTATCACAACCTGCAGCAGGTTCTCCAAAATTGTGATGATTTGTATGAAGCATTTGTAAGCTGCAATTAGAACAGTATTTCCAAACAAACAAACACTCCTCAACTCAAAGGGATTAAGGAAAAAGTTATATAAAAACACTGGTCTATATTGTAAAATCCTAATTCTTGACTTAAAAGGCCCATACTTCAAAATAATACAGCATCTAAAATGAAACATGCCACTATTTGCAGTCCTGACATTAACAGAGTAAAAATATTGCTAAATTAAATACCTGAAGTGATGGGGAGGGGTGAACGGAAAAACCTTAAAATGAACCTCAAGGTGTAGTCCTAAATGTGCCTCACAGCTCATTTGATCTCATAGCAAGCTATTCACAAATTCTTCTGAGTCAGTAATTTGAAATGACTGTTAGTCAACAGATTATGCAAAGGCAAACATGTTATGACTTTGAATAAAAAACCTTCCTACAAGTCTGAACAGACTACTTCCTCCCACAGGAGACAGCTTTTAATCCTCAACTTTTACTAGACTTGCCATTTAAGGAAAGATTCATTTACAGCTGTGGCTTTTGGCACAGACAGATGTTCAAAATAAACTATTACATGTTCTGAACAGAATTTTAAATCAATTTTTTTCTCCCTCCAGTAGCTACTCCTACAAACCTGTTAAGAAAGGGATCAGAACTATTTGTAGTCATTGTTCTCAGTTCCTGAGACATTCCAGGAGATGATACGGGATTTTGAGATCCACCATCTTGTTCCATTGTTGGAAGCTGGCTACGGAGAGCCAATTCCTAAAGCGGGGGTGAAGAGGAAAAAAGAAAAGATCTTGTTAGGCATTTGAATGTGTTTTTCAGATATGTGAACATACGACATTTCAGGATAACTGATGCTTTTAGTGTTTTCAGTTAAAAGATTTTAAATGCAATTAAGTTTCTGAAGACAAAGCAAGAATTTTTACTGGCTTCATTGATAATGGAAGTTCAACCAGTCAAGCCCAGGACTACAAGGAATTCACTGTAAATATATTCATACATATAAATTTGTATGTGATCATATAAATCTTTCCTGATTTCACTTCAACATCCTTAATAATTATTAAGAACAGAAAGAATTAACACTACTCAGCCCCTAATATATATCTGTTCTTTTTTTGTGGAATGCAAAATGTATTCTATATTTTTCTTTAATATCAAGTTACACGTTTTGTACTAGGTTTTCTCACATCAGCTGATTAGACCTTCACAGCAGAGTACAACCATATCATTAGTTTTTGGATCTGACACACCCAATTGCCTACCCCAAGTACATATAGTCCCCATACAGCCTGACCTGGAGTGTCCCCAGGGACGGGGTACTACCACCTCTCTGGGCAACCCGTGCCAGTGCCTCACTGCCTGTATCACAAAAAAACTTCTTCCTTATATCCGATCTAAATCTCCCCTATTCTAGTTTGAGACCATTTCCACTTGTCCTATCACAACAGACCCCTCTAAAGAGTTTCATAGCTTTTTTCTTAAAGTCCCCCTTTAGGTACTGAAAGGCTGCTATTCTCCAGGCTGAACTGCTCCAGCTCTCTCAGCTTATCTTTGTAAGGGAAGCGTTCCATCCCTTGGATCATTTTTGTGACCCTCCTCTGGACACACTCCAACAGCTCCACGTCTCTCCTGGACTGAGGACTCCACCTCTGGACGCAGTACTCCAGGTGAGGCCTCACCAGCACAGAGCAGAGGGGCAGGATCACCTCCCTTGCGCTGCTGGCCACACTTCTTTTAATGTAGCCCAGGAGTTGGCTTTCTGGGCTGCAAGGCCCAGCTTACCATCCACCAGTACTCTAAGTCCTTTTTGGCAGGGCTGTACTCTATCCTTTCATCCCACAGCTAGTATTGATAGTAGGGGGCTGCTGCAACATTTTCTTACGTAATGAAACCAAGTGCATACACTACATGAGTTCTTAGTTTAAAACTAGGTCTACCAGCTTGAATCAGTCACATCAGACCTGATACAAAGAAGCTGATATGAAAAATCCTTTTTTGGAATGCTTCACAATTGGAGATCTGTGGAAGGTCTTTGATATCCTGAAAGAACTTGTGAACTGCAAAAACTGCTTGCTTACATCAAAATTTTTATGTCCTTCTTCCAGAGACCAAAAGTCCTCCAAACATCACTTGAACTTTCCCTTCTTTGAGAAACTACCTTCATAAAATGCAACTACTTTTAACTAAATCCATCTTAGTTTTTTGTCAAATGAAAAGCACAGGGGGTGGATATCACTTGGATTTGCATCACTGCTTTAAGCACCTTCTCAGTCTTGTGTTCATACTTGGAATAAAGCACACTTCCATCCTCTATGCTGATAGCAGAGTTGTGCATCAGCGAATCCTCCCCTCCCTGCTCCTACGCCTCTGTGGTAAGAACTCTCTGGCCTCCTCCCCTTACCTCGATTTGATCCCTATACTGCATTTTTCCTTTGTCTGCAGTCCCTGACTAGGATGAAGAAGAGGAGCCAAGTGCCTGCAGCATGCAAAAGAAGCTTCATCAGAGACCAGTGCCCCAAAGACCAAAAAGCAAAGCAAAATCAAAATGGAGTCATTTCTGTATATAAAGCACTAAGGTGATATTTTATCTCGTTGGGAAGATCTGACCTATCACACAATCATAAGCAATTTGGAAAGAGAAAGTTACCGCTGTATTTTCTAAATCTTTAGTGGGTAGGGGAGACTGAATGAAATTTTACATTTTACGACTTTGAAATACATTTATTTAGATACTGGCCAGATACAAATGAAAAATAACTTCTCACTTAAAGGCCTACCAAATAGATGTCTTAGGCCAGGAGAGAGAACTGCCTTTTCTTAGGTGTGAATGACCTAGTGAATTGAGTCTTTATGGTATTAGTACTACTATTGTCCTTATTTCAGTAACAGCACTGCTAGAAGTGCAAAACGACAATTGTTTGCATTAATGCTACTCATTGAGGAGGCAGAACTAGAGCTCTTCCCACTAGAGAGAATGTTATTCCATCATTCATTCAAGTAAAACATTTATGTCAATCTGGAAGTCTGGAAGGGAAAGGCATTACCAAAAAAGCCAAGCTATTCAGAAACAAATACAGAATGATTTTTTAATAATTCCTTAAGACAAGCATAATTTTTTTTACAAGCCCCTCAAGAGTACATTGAGTCTATTTTTCCTTATAGGTGCATGCAATGGAAGCTAAACTCCTGTACCCTGAAGAATGGTCCTTTCATTTCTTCTTCCTTTATAAAACCAATTTTCAATAAACAACCTTTTTGCTTCCTGTAATTAAAAAAGATGTACGATAGCACAGAAGTCTGTCCTAGCTCCACATGGAACAATGTGAACTCTAGGCTTTTAATTCATGCTTTAAAAATATATCCTTTATTTGAAACATTTAAAGTCTGAAGACAAAAATAAAACCATGACAAAATTCTGGCTTAGATTTCTATAATTTGATCTCATTGCATTTTCCTAAGAATGTTAAATGTTTTTTTTAAGTACCTCTGGGTAAATAAAAGCTTAGCGTAACTACTGTTAACTCAAAATCTGAATTTTGGATGTCGCATACAAGTCCGAATGATCTGTCACCTCCATAAGGACAGCAATTCAACAAAGAAGGCCAGTATCACGTAATTTATCACGCTGACCCTATCCTTTTTTTTTTTTTTTTTTCCAGATTTGCATAGAGACATTGTTTTACATGGGGTTCAGGGTCACCTGCAGTCACTCTTCTGAGTGCATTTTTATTTTCATAATCTTTTATCACAGTTTTGAGAAAAGGTAAAGACTCCCCTGGGTATTTCACGTACCATACTCTTACTAAATTAAACATAGAAGTTGGTCAACTTAAACAGATACTTCAATTTTATTTATTTATTTATTTTTGTAAACTCAGTTTACATGAGCTAGTCATAACATTTCTGACTCTAAACACCATTCGAGTATCAAAACTTTCATGGGCTTCACAGAGGTGGAAGAGAGGTGTTAGGGGAATGAGGGGGCCATTGCACTTTGAGCTATCAGTGCCAGTTCTTCACTGTAGGTATTTATGTTCTTACTTGAGAGCCACAGAGTTAAAGCATATGTAGAAAAGAAAGAGAGAAAGAAACAGACGAAGACAAATGAATTCAGCAATGAGGAGTTATGCAATTAAAGAGTAAAGGGAAAACTTAAATCATTCAGTGTTGCAATCATGAAAACTAGCAAAATTAATTCAAGAGGTGATAGTGATAGAGTGATAGTTAATTGCATTGTGTACACTTGGCATGGGACTCAATTCTATGTAATGTCTTCTGCATAAACACTCCGAACAAAAGCTTTTAAACAACACCTTTGCAAGTGTGCATGGGGCAGCATAAACTGGAATAAACATCTGTAAATAGAGTCTAGTTTCGCAGTCCTCTGCTGTACCACTGTCATAAACCCTTCTTGCTGTGTATCAGCCCATGCCTCCAAGCACTGCACCTCCCAGTGCAGTGTCCCCAGAGCGCCAGGAAGACAAGCCTGTGTCAGCTGGAGTCAGCAATTAGCCAGAGCTGGATGGCCTCCCTCTACCAATTTCTGTTTGCTCCTAGCAAAAGCTGTTACACACTGCCATCTCAGGCTCAGGTTAAAGTGACTCATCTTCTACTGACCAATTGTCTTAGCAGTACTTATGGCCTTTTTAAAATGCAAAAATCTTCCTCATAACTCTTTTTCTCGGGAGCTTAATAGCCTTGATGAAACCAAGACAGATCATTTTTCTCTTGTCAATCTAGGCCAGCTTCAGATCCCATGGAAGGATGGGAAATGAGAGCGTCACTGGATAACATTGGGATTCACTAAGAAACAAAACAAAAACATTTCAAATCTTAGTGGAAGTGGAGTACACACAAGTAAATCTTAAGTTGAAATAAATATATGAAATTTAAAGCAGTTAAATCAAATGTACCAACAATACTTCCTATCTGAATCTTGCTTTCAGCTTTGCGACGTTTTCTAGGCCCAGCAAGAACTGCACTCTAATTCACTTCTCTCCCGTTCCCCCAAAAAAGAGGTGCAAGTAAGGACCATAACACTAATCAAAAAGAAATATAACAAATTTATGCTACTATTTCATCTTTTTTTTCTAATGAGATTTTACCTGCGAAATAAACTAATTAATACTTCCAGCTTCTCTGAATTCATGCAAGCTGACTGCAGATTGCAGAAGTGTTTGCTTATTAGAAAATGTCAGAAACACAACAATCACACAGCTTTATTTTTGCATACATGCAAAGTGACTAAAAAATATTTCATTGAAAAATAGTTTCCTAGGAACACTTTCCTGAAATGTTTTAAGTGTTCTTGACTAAGCTGGTGAAAGGTATCAAACACCAGCTAAAATGGAAAAAAAAAAAAAAAAAGAATTAGCAGAAATTGAAGCAACATTTCAAGAACAGTCACTGTTTAGCACTATACGTGCTTATAATTTATGCAGATAAGAGCAAATATGAAACAAGTAAACAGTGAAAGACAGGCCAAATGTCTAGGCAGATTCTTCTATGAACTGAGGAGTGTTCAGTCTAAAGCTGGTAAGAAATAAGCCTTGGGGTAGCAATACAGAGAGTCAGACAGGTACTTCACAAAGGGACAAAAAAGATGGAGACAACAGAGAACACATTACAGGCACACAAAACTACCAAGAAGACAGCGCAGAGGTACTAGAAAGGTAAGTCAGAAAGAGGAACCCAGCAGACTGCACAGAAATTGGGGCAGTTTCTGGTTCTAAGACAGATCTCTTCATTCAGAGCTGAAAAGAAGCAACAGAAAACAAATGACCGTATACAGAGAAACCTATCACACAGGTGGCTGCACAATAAACTTTTCTTATTAGAAAGTGCCTTAATATTACTGGCAGAAAAATAAGAAATCTCCCAATCTTAGCACAAGAAATTAGGCTGTATAAACATACAAGAGTAACGCCTCTCTTTTTTCACTGTATACTAGAAGGCAAGGACTGTATTACCTAGTTATGCATCCAATTTTATGATTTATACAGAAGTTGACTGACATCTACTTTAAATGAGATGTTGACAGCTGAATGCTGAATGTAGGAAACTGAAAGGAGAACAACTGGAGGTGGAAAGAAAGTCATATCATTCAATCTCTTAACTGAGACAGATACGCATCCTTAGGATAGTCACAGAGAAGTCACAATGATGAGAATAAGTGGATGGATGGTTGCTGGATTGATGGATGGTTTTCAAATCCCCAAGTCCATTTTTGCTTTAAATTCCTTCAAATTTGATGTTTTCAGACTTATAATAAAGCACGTCCTCATTCAGACAAGAAGAATCTTTTACAAGACTTAAGACAAAGGATGACGCTGAGCAATTGTTTAATCTTTCTGGAAGATCCTTCAGTATTAAGGCCTGCATACATAACACTGAATATCAGTATCACTACAGGATACTACAGCATCATGTCAGAGGGACAACACCTAGCAAGGATGCAACATTTACTCAGAACCAGAAAACTTGACCAAAGATATCAACTTTGTATCCAAGTTAGGTGACAAAACCTCAAGAAGCCTGGGCTACATGAAGGATTTCAAATTAGATGACTTCTGTCGTTCCTTTCTAGCATATTTGATGTTGTGATTAAGAAAAGCCAGAGATCCAGTTCAAAGCTAAAAAAACGTTCTCAGTGTTCATTTACGTAAAAGAGATATTTTACAAAAGGCAAACTTCAAGAATGCTGGTGTGAGGTAGTTTATTCAGTAAAGGAAGACTTTGACAGGCTCTAAATTAGACTGAATATTCTGAGAATTAAGAGCACTGAACACTGGAACATTTTACTTTTACTTACTCCTTAAAAGAACATAAAAAATTAGCAAATGTTTATCTTAATGAAAGCAGAAAACTCCTCTAAGCCTCATGAATTTTATTCACAAAGGAACGTATCTGTAAACAAGAATTTGACTGGGTAATTCCTCTAAAGATTTTCCAGATTCACTACGTTGACCGTGATCCAACGAGATGTACATTTTAGGACTTCAGTAACAGCACCACTACAGCAGACAATGTTTGATCCTATAGCAAAGGCATCAAGAAAACAACTTCTAAATATAGTTTTAATGGCTGTAAACTAACAGAGGAGAAATTCAAGTTAGATGTTAGGAAGAAATTTTTTACTCAGAGGGTGGTGAGGCCCTGGCACAGCTGCCCAGAGAGCTGTGGATGCCCCATCCCTGGAGGTGTTCAAGACTAGGTTAGATGAGGCCCTGGGCAGCCTGATCTAATAGGTGGCAACTGTGCTCGCAGGATGGGAGTTGGAACTGGATCTTTAAGGTCCCTTCCAACCTAAGCCATT
>JAOWBP010052153.1:0-13654 GCA_028571105.1 Tragopan temminckii
AAAAAGAAAAAAGAAAAAAGGAAAGAGAAGAAAGAAAGGAAAGAAAAGAAACAGAAAAGAAAGAAGAAAACAGAAAAAAAAAAAAAAAAAAAAGGAAAAATAAAAGTAGATAAGCAGATATTTCTCTTCTTCAAGCAACGTGAAATCCTGGCTTTTATGGAGTACTTTAGCCATGCTGATATTTGCTGATATTGATAGCAACTTGATAGCAACTTCCTGAGATGGTTAACTGAGGAGTTAATTAGGAATGGTTATGCTCTGGATTTGATACTTGTAAGCGAGTATCAATTGATGTGAAAGTTGGAGGTACCTTTGGTTGCAATGATCGTGGAGTTTAGAATCCAGAGAGGAAGATAAAAGGCAAGAAGACCACAGCTCTTGAGAACACTTCAATCTCTTCATAGCCAGTCTTCATTCTCCAGAGATCTGCTTTAAAACGATCCCTGGGGATACAGCCCTAGAGAACAGAGGAGTCCAGGAGAGTTGGTTGATATCACCTCCTACCAGCCAAGAAAAGTCTATTACAACAAGTAGAAGAAAAAAAAAAAAGAAATAGCAGGAGCCTAAGTGGATGAACTAGAAGCTTCTAGCTGAATTCAGACATAAGAAAAGAAGTATACAAGAGGTAGAAGATGAAACAGGTGACTCAAGAGGAGTATAGCGTTGCTGTACAGTTGTACTATGATGGGATTAGTAAAGTCTACATGAACCTGGAGCTGAATCTGATGATGATTCTGATGTGAAGGGCAATGGAAGAGGATTCTACAAGTACCTAAAAAGTAGAAGGAAAGCTAAGGAAAACGTGGACCTTTTGCCAAATGAAACAGTACTCAATGTCTTCTTTGTCTGAATTTTTACTGGTAAGATGGCCTTCAGAAATCCCAAGGCTCTCAGACCAGAGGCCACAGTTTGGAAAAAGGAAGACTTTGTGTGCCCTCAAGAACAGCAAGAATGACGATCAAAGGAACTGCAGACTGAAGGAACTGCAGACTGAACTCTCTGAGAATGTCTCTTCACTGTTATTATAACAATGGCTCCTAAGCATCTACATAGGTCACTCCAAAAGTAACGTCTCCTGTATATTTCCATGGAGACTACAATAGATACAAAGAACACAATAACACTGCTGAAGCAAATTTGCAGCTACAAAACACTTTTTCAGTATAGTCACCACCATTAGAAGCATTTTCACCAAAAATAAACAAGAGCTGGTAAGCTGCGCTTGTAAAAATCTGCATGGCTTTCTGGAACATGGTTTGTCTTTTGTGTTGCTGTCATCTCTGCTGAAACACATCACCTACTACCTCACTATGTTCACATCCACTGTTTGATCTCCACAGATATTCAGCAAGCACTGATGAATGTCAGTGGGTGCAATTTTTTCTGCAAGAGGAATTCAGTTCCACAGTTTTGCTTCATACAAACTTCCATGTCAGATGTCATTTTGTCAGATCACCATCTGTCACACAGCAACAAAATGTAATGGAATATTGGTGGGAAGGTGTGAGGATTCTTCTTTGTTTTTTTTTTGTTTGTTTGTTTGTTTGTTTTTGTTTTTGTTTTTGTTTTTTTGGCTCAAAGTTTGCTTCCTGAGGTATTTCTTGTGATAAGACTCTGATTTATTGAGGAGGCAAGTGATGGGTGCTACCATGTGACCATCGACATCACTTTGTGGACATTTGAAAGTCCCTTCCTCCAGAGCTGCTTGCCTCCAGAAGAGAGTGCTCAGGAGTGTTTACTGTCGGAAGATCTGGCCTGTGACTAAATAGCTCCAGCTTGGTATGGGAAAATTGGGGAATAATACTGTCGTGTTCTGTGAAAAACAGGATGCAGGTGCGCATCCCTGCTTCCTCTTATCTGCTGGTAAGGCCTGGAAAATGGTGAAGACAAGATACAACCTGGGGTCTCCTTGGCTCCTCTTATCTGCTGACTTAAATTTGTAAGGCCTGGAAGATGAGAACAGAGGAGTTTCTGCTGAGATCCCAGAGCCAAAACTGCCACTCCAAGGAGAGCTGACTCAACCACTTTGGATTTGAGCCGTCACTCCAAAGAGAGCTAACTTGACCACTTTGGAACCACTGAAAAGGGGCCATCATCACCATAGTCACCATCGTCGTCAACAGAACAACAGTGCCCAATGACCCACTACTACTGAAGATCAGTGACTAAACTACAAACCACGCTGGATCCATGGTATTGACTATCTCCCTCTTGCTTCCTATAAAGACACCTTGCTTCTTCTTTCCTATCTTTCCTATTGCCCTTCTTCCCTTCCCCATTACCCTAATTCATAACAGTGTCTGTCCTCCCCTTCCCCATCTCCCTAATTAAGATATGCAATAAACTGGTTGGACCAACATTTGAACCGTTCTTTCTTAATCTCACGCTGGATATACAGATATTAAAAGAACCTCCTCTCCCTCCTATAAATTGGAGCGAGACAGAAGGTTCAACATTTACTGTTGTGCCATCAACATCCATATCTGATTTCATGGGCCAGTGTAATAAAACAGTGGTCATTACTTTCAGAGCAGCCCTCATAGATACCTAACAAGCCAGATAAAAGTGTCCTCAGTAATTTGGGTCTATATTCATTGACGGATAATGACCTATGAAAATTTAGAGGTCAGAATTTTCAGAAGTTTCTGAATTTTACATAATTTATTTTATTACCTTATTACTTTAATATTAAGGTGATTTCAGCCATTTACGGAGGTCTGTACCAGCAACTGTAATCAGGTAGCTAGTCTTTGGAATGATTGTGGGTATTAGTCCTTAGAGTGTCTTAGATTGCAATTTAGATGGAGATTTTCTAGGTTGGTTTTTTTTTTTTTTAAATTTTTGTCTCAACATGCCACCTCTTTAATATTTTAATGCTTAAAATTTTAAACTCCCAATGCAGTTCTTTGCTCGTGTTTCCAAGTCATCAAATTAGCAGCATAACATATTTTATTTAGGGAATATCTCATCAACACAATCAGAGCCCCTTGGTATCTTCCTTTTTCAGGTTTATTCTAGTTTACTGTGCTGGATGTGAACAGGATGACAAATTATACACCTTAGCAACTTCTTTTCAGCTTCTGTTTGGACTAGAGAATTCCATCTGTTCTATTAAGGATCACTGACAATTCTGAAAGTGTTCCATACAGCTTTTGTAAAATCTAAGAGCCCAAATTATTATATTATTAATATTATTTTTAATTATTTTTTCTTATTCAAGCAAAATAGCTTTAATCAACAATTGGCTGAAGAAAACTCCATGGGACTTAGTGCTAGCAAGGCTCATTAAATTATATGAGGATCATTCGGCACATTCAACTGATGGTGAAAGGTACATGCTGTTAGAACAGTGAATTGCCTTTGACATTACAGCAGAACTTGCTATGTACTGGATTTTGAAGTATATCCTATAAGGGGACAAGCAGAAGGAGATGATGTAAATAATTTCTGGAAAAATAGCAAACATATTCACAGAGCATTCAAAATCACATATTATAATAAAGACTCACAACTGTAGAACCTCAGTGTAAAAAACTTTTACTTACTTCTTCTGAACAACATCTCATACTTTTCACTATTCCAAACTAAATTTTGAATTCTCATTTCAGTATTAGTTTTTCTTATTTACTAACTTCAAAAAAGGCTGTGAATCACTAAACCCTAGAAAATTGTCACCCAAATAATTCTATCCAAGTCTGGGGAGTAATAAATGGTATTAATATTAAATATCTTGTCTTTCTCATCCTCAAAAACCATGAAGAACAGATTAGTAAATGTGATTGTTGTGAAAGGATCATAAATTTATAAGTGTGTTTACATTTGATTGTACTTAGAGTTGTCAACTTCTTTTTCAGTGATGATTAGTTCATAGGAAAGATTTTTAAAAGAGAAAACAATCAGGACTTTAGGAAGCTCATAATAACAGGCACTGGTGAATAGAATCTTCATGGAATCAAAGGTTAGCAGGAGCCTCTGAGTACAACTAGTAAAAAAAAAAAAAAAAAAAAAAAAAAAAAAAAAAAAAGTGCTTTTTGATGATCAAATGTAAAGTTAATGTTGTTATCTTCCCCCATTTCTTCTTGTCCTACCAGCAGTCATCACTGAGAAGAGTCTGTTTTGTCCTTCATTCTCTCCCATCTTGTATTTATGTGCATCGATGAGATTCTCTCTGACTCCTCTTTTCTCCATGTAGAACAGTTCCAGCTCTCTCAGCCTCTCCTCACATGAAAGATATTCCAGTCCTTTATCACTTCTGTGGTTCTGTGGTGGTGATACTTCAATATATCCATGTATTTCTTGTACTAGAACCGGATAGACCTAGACAAAACATGATAGATATGAAGGGGAAAGTAGTGTCTTTCTGTGCATTTACGTTTTCAAGTTTCTAAAAACTCGTCAGGAACTGGATTGTCATCATAACGGTATAACAGTTTTGTCCATGGTGCATGTACATCAATTTGTGTAATAAGGATTTAGATTACTTTTCAGAACAAAACACACTCTTTTATGTTGTTATTTTTATCAGTGCATTAATAATGATAATGTGCTATAATATAGGTCATACACATTGAGCTCTCTTGAAATAATACAATAGTGCTTTGCAGCTATAATATATTACATACTCACTGATTTCATTGACACCTACATCAGTTTTGCTAATTAGTTTGTTTCTATATATATCGATTCTTTTCATTGACCTTAGCAGAATGCTACAAATTCATTTAGAGTCTTAATAGACTATCTATTCAATAGCTCAGTAATTTGTTCAACCTGTAATGCACTGCTCCTTGACATTATTGCCCAGTTCATGTACTTCACATGAAAAATTCTCTTTACTTATTACAAACACTAATCAAATGGCAACGGCATTCTGGCAGTGCACTGCTAATATTAAACATTTATGTCAACAACACTGATTTACATAATCCTTACTTGCATGGTATTTAGACAATTTTTAGATTAATGGATCTCACTCCTACAGCTGTAGATCTTTGAAGTTCCTTCACATTGAACTTTATTTCCCTTGGGCTGTAACTAATTGAAGATAACTGCTCCACATAACTCACAGCATTAGCGGTGAAAACACCTGGAGTCAGAGAAGGGGAGGGTATTTGTCAGGGATTTATATGATCTAGCTCAATGATGTAATTGGTGGATATGAACTGAACATACAATGTTGTGAAAACACATTACAAAGTTGAAATGCACTATTGCAACAAACCAAAAAGCAAAGCAGTAGTTTCCCAAATTTACTGTAACACTTAACAGCTAGGGCATCTATCACTAAGGGCATTCACTGCTAAAGATATATGACATTATGACACAGACCACTACAAAACAGAATGAATCTGGAGATTGGTGGCCCTGCCTGTGGTAGGGGGGTTGGAGCTTGACGACAGTTGTGGCTCCTTCCATCTCAAGCCATTCAATGATTCTATGTTACTTAAAAATAAAATAAAATAAAATAAAATAAAATAAAATAAAATAAAATAAAATAAAATAATAAGAAAGATATGGAGGTTCCTTTCTTTAATACTAAGGATTAAACAAAGTGAGAGAAAGCACGTTTTTCAATCTAGTATTATTTCCTTATATACTTCATCAAACTCGTCCACATCTGTCTCATGCTACTCATTAGGTTTTGAGAGAGGTGAATCTTTTTCTATCTCCTGAGTCGCATCTCCCTAGTAAGTAAGGGTTCACTACCACAATGGATTCATCCAAGACTCAGAGGAATAATACACACTAGTTTATAGAGGGCTTTCTTAACTGACAATGACTACTTGGAGGTAAAGTTGGCTACAAATAGTAAGTGTTACAGGTAAAACAGTTTTAGGCAATGGCTACTACAAAGAGTAAAAGAATAAAAGAAGAGAAAAGATAGAAAATGGGGAGACAGACAGATAGAAAAGCAAAGCAAAGCAGTTCACCACTAGTAGATCCAGCAATGTCTTGGTGTCAGATGATGATCTTCGTAGTGATGGGTTGTCGAAGGTTGTCTACAATGACAGTACAAACTGTTACTTATAGTCCAAAGTGGTTGAGTTAGCTCTTTTTGGAGTGACAGATTCTGGCTTTGGGGTCTCAGCAGGAACTCCTTTGTTCTTATCTTCCAGGCCTTACGAATTTAAGTCAGCAGGTAAGAGGAGCCAAAAAGACCCCGGGTTGTATCCTGTCTTCACAGCATACAATAGTATCATCTCCCAGTCTCCCCTATCAAGCTGGACTTATTTGCTTACAGGCCAAGTCTTCAGCCAATCAACAATCCTGTGCACTCCCTTTCAAAGGCAAACAGTTCAAAGAAATGCTTTCAAATGTAAAATCATCCACAAAGTGATGTTGATAGTCTCATGCTGATTTAAGACACTTCTTACCAGTCTCAGACAACATCTCATTAAAAAATAAGTAAATAAATAAATAACTATGGTTATACTGCATAATACTGCAAAACAAAAATAGGAAATGGAATCTTCGTTTGCCACAGTCTAAAACAATATACAAGAAATTTTACCATAGTGTTCTTAAAGATTAATCTTTGTATTGTAATCTAATTTCTGAGTTGCAGTTTCATAGACTCATTCATGAATTGTTATCCCTGTAAAATCTGTGAAATCAGGTCGGGATGTGTTTATTATCATTAATATTGGAAACTGTGCATTATTTTCTCAGTACTGTCTTATCATTCTACTATTATCCATTGTGGAAGAACTTTTTTTTTGTCAGATTAACAAGTGAATTAACACAAAAAATGTCCTACTGCCACAGGCTGTCTTTCCAGCATTGCGTTCTATTCCTGACTGAGCAATAGGAGCTATTATTTAGGGAGAACATTGACAATATCTGTGGTTTATTCTTGACTTACTGACCTAATATTTATTTTGAGATTCCTGTCCTAACACTTCTGGTCTATTCTAGCTTTGACCTGTTATTTTATTACCTGAAAGGCCTTTTCGTATGGAAATATTTTTGGTCCAAATAAAACCAACCGTATATTGATTTTTGAACATCATAAAAATGTTTCCTTTCACATCCTGCCTTTTTTCATTTTCTGTCTGCTTTGAACACTTTTTAATCTTTCCAAAATCTCTCCAATTTTAGATTTCAGATTTAGATCCCAGAAATAGATGGAATGATAATATTACTGATATCGATGAAAAAGGGAAAGTTAGATATTTTTTCCTTGTGTTCTCTTGCTTACTGATCTAAGGCCTTTATTAATAATTTCTACTCTAGAATTGCACAAAGACTTTGTGTTCAATTGATTCTTTATTACAATCTCTCAGCTAACCCTTTCCAATGCAGTGGCAGGCCAGACTTCATTCAATGGTGTCCAAGTCTATTCTGCTTCTGGAACATTCATCTATGGTCTGCTATTCAATAAAATGCAGAATAAATTGGATTTGCTATGTGAAGTGTATATATATTGCATATATAGAGAGAGCATGGTTATGCTTATTCACAGAATCACAGACTGATTGAGGCTGGCAGAAACCTCTAGGTCTATTTGGTCCCATCCCTGTCCAAGCAGTGACATCCAGAGCAGATCCCACAGCCTCTGGGCAGCCTGTGCCAGAGCTCTTTCATTCTCACTGTTAAGAAGTGTTTCCTGATGTTTGAAGTGCACCTCCTGTATTTATGCCCATTGCCTCTTGTCCTGGCAGAGGATACCACAGAAAAGAGCTTCTAAGAGCTTGTTTTTTCACTAACATAACTAACTAGTGATTACAACATAGTTGGAATAGTTATTCTTGTCTATAATTACCTAAGTGTATATATCTTGAAAATACATAAACACACTCACAGAAAAATAAATGACCAACTTTGAATAGTATTACATTATCCTAGTATTCTCTAATGCTACCATATGCAATCACTAGTATACATGAAATACAGATCTGTATCTAAACAGGTATCAGTTTTATCATATACATCTGGAGATGCAGCCACCTCAAACAAAAGAGGAATTAAATAGTTTAGAAATAAGATGTAGATTACATATTATTACCAAATATAAGCAAAGAAATAAGACATTTGTACTAGAAAAATGAAAATTTTATGGAAATTCTACAGTCTGAATTTCAGAATTTTCAATTTCAAAAGTAGATAATATCAGGAGAATACAATAGAAAAAAATCCCAGAAAAAATAATTTACATTTACATTTCCCAATTTCATATCCAATTGTAACCAAATTTATATTATAAGGTATGATTATAAAGAGCAGGAAGACAAGGATTGTTTAAAACATAAATTATTTAAATTTCTGAGGAATTCAGCTGAAAAATAAGTAGGAACATTGTAATAGGTGCTCTTACAAATTTAAAATCAAGATGTTCAAGGAGAACTGTAACAGAAATGACATAACTGAACTTCAGTCAATGAACTAAGACACTGTTTATGCAGACCGTAAACTCACATTTTCATGTTTTTTTCTACTCAGTGGGCTGAGTCCATTCCCTTAAAGAAATGCGTGCTACTTAAGCAGACAGTAGAGTATTGTAATTGAGAAACAAGGGGCTGGGAGAAAATCTTTGCAGATTTTTCTCTCATGAGAGAAGGGATAATACCTTGACTAGTTGAGTTGTTCTGAAGTGATTGATCTATTTGTTATCAAGTTAGCTCCCTTCCTTTGGTTAGCAAATCATATGGAAATCACTTAAACCAGGGTTGATTGTCTTTGATTGTATCCATTATTCATGGCTGTTCTCCAAAAATTGTAGATGAATACTTTTCAGAGCCGGTTTCTGGGCTTAAGTTATTTGCTATTAGTCATATATGGTGTGCTTTCAATCACATGTGAGTATTTCTGCTCAGTGAATGGATAACCGTTCTGTTTTTCTGTTAAGAAAATCACACAATGCATTTCTAGACAGTGATGTTAATGACAGTCATTTGTACTAAAATGGGTTTGCATTTCAGATTGTCTGTCCTCCATTACTCTTATAGCTGACAAATGATTAATGAAAAATGACTATAGGTGGTCATAGAAAGTAAAAAAAAAAAAAAAAAAGTCTTAGAAAGTTTAAAAAAAAAGTACATTAACTGTCAAAAAAGTTAGGTTTTTATTAAAATTCCATATAAAGTTTTAAAATCTTCCTATGGTAGCTTTTCACATAGTCTGGGAGGTATGAAATAAGTAAAGTTTGGTCCCATGAATATTCTAAAACTATCTGTTAAGTTTTAATTGAATTCAGTGCTAAGGTTCTCATCTCTTTGACTTACAAATATAAGTTCTGACAAATGTAGCAATATGTACCAACAGCACAAGCATTAATTCATTTGGAGCTGTGAATTGAATTTGTCATGGTTTTATGATTGTTCTTATCAGTATTCCACATCATAACATCATGTAGACCACTGGGAGTTACAGAGTTAATGCTCCAGTTCTGTGGATCATTAAAGTTCTGGGTATATCTGTCTCAGAAGAGAAGAACTACATATCCCAGAGGACTTCTCACTGATCTGTTTCCGTTTTCCATTCAGAGGGAAAGATAAAAATGTTCGCAGATCATGAAATGCCCTTTTTTCCCTTTCTGCACATTTCTGCAGCAAGTGTGCTCCCTAGCTGTCTCACCTTCAGCACTAGAGTAAGGTCTTCAGTTTTTGGACACTCTCTCTCTCTCATTTTATTTGATTTATTAGCTTCAATTTCAATTATATTGTATTATATTGTGTTATCTTGCATTCCACTATCATATTTAGAAAATTAACTTTCCTCCTCAGAAGGTTGCCACTGTTTTGTTTTCAGGCCCATCTCCCATCTCCCTGCTCTTTCCCCTTTTCCCCCCTTCCCATTTCCCAGGGCGTCGGTCGGTGAGTCCCCCCACCCCATTAATCACAGAACCGGGCTGAACTGGCCCATAAACACTGATAGAGTTTATATGAATAACAGGTGCATTTGTATGGCTAAAAATATTTTTCAGTTGTCCTTGCATGCCTGAGAGTAGAGCAAGTCTGAAAGGCCATTGCCACCACCAAACTGAGAACTACTTCTCATTACTTTTGTCTGTTGGACAGCATTTACAGATCGTCTCAGTCCACAGATTGTCAGTTACTTCTGCTATTTTTCAAACTGGTGGCTCATGTATGATTTCACATTGCATTATCTTCTCATTTAAGTGATTATGCATATCCTATAAAGAACTGATAACGTGACAAAACTGTGAGTGTCTCTATCATCTACATTTACTGAAGTTAAATATTACTTCGGTAAGAATGAACATCTCATATATGACAGTTTCATCTTATTACCTGCAAGCATTTGCTCACTTTTAGCTAAGGTTCCCAAATTTTCCACAGATCAATCAAGGAATAACCCAGTCATCAAAACAAGGATTATGACTGGTCAAAAATATCAACTATCACCTAAGAATGTATATAAATAAACACACTGATTTATTTCCAAAATCGTATGTAGACAGGTGATCAGAACACAGGCAGACTCTTAATAATAAATGTATTTTTAAGAGATCGTTCTTGTTAAGCTTAGAGAAAGCCATTAATCAATGATTTATCACACAGATTTTTACTTTTTTGTCTCATTTAAAAATATACATATTCATTAACAAAGCGGCAGAATATATCTTTTTCATATTGTTTGAAGTATTGCTAAGAATACATAGAAAATGATCAAAAGATAACAAAATTAACTTCAGATTATCCAGAGCCTGTGCTTTGCTCCAGTAAATACATGTTGAATACAAACATAATCATGAAAGTAGGAATAATTCATTAACCATTCATGAGAAAACAAAATTCTGAGCTGCTATAGTCTCAATTAATTCCCATACTATTCCAATACTGTGATTTATATTCACAGCTACTTTAAATGCAATTGTTTGAAAAGAAAGAAATTCATTTAAAAGAGCAGAGCAATCATTTGAAATAAAACACTAAGATTCTTAAAACCAGTGAATTTTTGAGAGTTTTTCATTTTCTCTGAAAATTGTGAACAATTGTACTAAAATTTTTAACGCTATGGAAAGAGAGCTTAACTTCACTGAGATATTAAAAAGATAGTTATGCTACATTGAAGAGTTACTTAGAAACTGCACCTTGCTTTATACACACATCACTGTTTTTTTTTGTTTTGTTTTGTTTGTTTGTTTGTTTGTTTGTTTGTTTCCAGGAACTGTAATTAAGATTTAGACCATACTGTTATGTTACCTTCTAAATAGTTGCAAAAGTTATTATTTAATCAATAAAGCTTTGGTACTCATTGAAGAGGAGTAGGAAGAAAAATAGTGAGTAAGAAGGCAACCAGATTTGAGCAAGTGTGTTCGCTGAAAAAGTATGTGGAAATGTCATTTTCTTAAAACAAAATATGGAAAAATGCAAAGTGTGGGTATGGTGTTTAATACTTACATTGAAAAATTGTAATTTGTCTTTTTCCTTTTTCTGTGTGAGGAAAATGTACTTTTGAAAGGGTAACACACTACTTGTTTTTGAAATTTAAAAATAAAAGTCTTTCATTATTTATCTGAAAGTATTAATGCTGTACTGTCAGGAAAGATTACTGTCCAGAAGTGAGCTACCGTGTGATTTATTCTATGCAGATATACCATTATATCTGGTTATTAAAGAAAGACACAGCTTTTGGACATGGAGCATTAGCTTTGCTTTAAACACATTTTGTCATTTGTCTTTCTTCAAGTTTATTTTTCTTTGAAAATAAATAGAAACAAAGTTAAACTGTCTTTGACATTGTTCATACTGGATAAAAATTATAAATAAAAGACTACTAATTATTTAATCAAGCGATGTGATAAAAATATTTTAAAAAATAGTTCAATCATTACTGACAAAAATATATTCTAATTTATGTATTATATAATATCTGAAAAAGTATGTCATTAATATTATTTTAGTGTATCAACAAATAATGATATTTTAAAAGAAATTAGTACCTTTGCTTGTCAATGAGGCTCAGAATTAAATAATTTCAGTGTATTCACTGTATGTTCTGAAATCTTTTTCTGAATCAAAATCACTTCAGAAGTGAATAAAAATGAATCATCTTTTGTTGCTGTTAGTTTTGTTTGAAGTTTGTCTTTTGAAAAAAAAAAGGTGATGACAAAAAAAAGGAATCATTCAGTAATGTATCAATTATGTGAGATTACAGCTGTAGAAAATATTATTAACAAATAATTGTAATTCTTATAATTAAAAATAATTTCCAAAGACTACATAGCATACTTAATACTTTTAAAAACAGTCTAGACTACTTATACAGCATTCTCCACTTCAAAGCTGTGGGAAGATGCTTGAGATGCAATTCTCGAGAAATAATTTCAATGCAATTTTCCAAATTTCCACTCCTGGTAAAGTGTTCCAATTGAGAAAGACATTAGCAAAGTTCTTCTAAACCAATTGAAAAGTTGGAAACAATAAAAATTAGTTTCATACCAGGTGTCTGTCAAATTTCTTGTGTATACTTCATTTGAATTGCAAAATGAAACATTCCTTGTAATGACTGAAGTATCAGTTATTTCATTAATAGATAAAAACTTTATCATATAGACTAATTTGAATTGTTAAGGTGATACACTTAAAACAATTTTTTTAATAAGTCTTTGCAATTACTTCTAAGGCAATAGAGTAGAAGATATTACTATACAGAACCGTTACTTAATTTTCCATTTATGATGATTCCATGAAGCAGTCACAAATGGTAGTAATTCCCCAGATTTACAAATTTGCCTAAGAAAATAATTTTTACATGTGTTGGAGAGTAGATAAGGCAGATGCTGAACATCACATTTCTTTGCTGAAACTCATATCCACGTATATCCTAGTACCTCTAATTTCTCCAAGCTTTCAGAGAATACCTTTAAAGTTGAGTAGAACGTTCTCTCTAATATAAAAACACTGTGGAGCAATTACTACAATTGAGTCTAACGCTCTCTTCTGTCACAAACTATTCAAGAGAAAAGGAGATAAAAGAACAGAGTACCACGGAACACTGGAACTGAGAACCTTAGGTATCCATCAGAGACTTAAAGATGAATCCTTTGATTTTTCTCCCTGAGAAAATATCAGTAAATAGACCTGATGTCATTTAAAGCAGATCAAAGATCTAAAAGCATTCAAAAGGTTGAAGCTTTCATCAAGTAACCGAATAAATTTATTCTTTAATCTTTAATCAGTTAAGACAACTAATAAATAAAGAAATTAACAAATAAATAAAAATAAAAGGGAGAAAGAGTACTTTGAGTTTATTTGTGTACAGTAAAGCTCCTAGAAAGGAGAAGAGCCAAAGGAGGCTCTACCTCAAACTTACGTAGTTGTACAAAGGATTATGGAACATTTGAGACTGTTTGCTATTAATTTCGTAAGTAAAAGTTTCTTGTATTATTTCCTCTAAAGACTACTTTTTTTTTTTTCCATTATTGGTGCAATAAAATGCTCATAATACCAGGTTTCCTAGTACATCTATAATACATACGAAATTTACTAACTTATGTATCTTACATAGGATGACAGAATGATTGAGGTTGGAACAGATCTCTCATATTATGAAAAGAAGCAGGATCCTCATAAGCAGGGTCAGCTAGTGCTGGTTGCTAACAGCTTTATTCTTTTGGATTTGTGGTATCTCCATGAATGAAGAATATGCGTAATAAGATTACCATTTTGCTTTATAGAAATAACAAGTC
>JAOWBP010052154.1:0-13651 GCA_028571105.1 Tragopan temminckii
TTTTCATGCAGAGGGTGGTAACACACTGGAACAGGTTGTCCAAAGAGGTTGTGGATGCCCCATCCCTGGAGACATTCAGGGTCTGGCTGGATGTGGCTCTGGTGGTGGCCCAGTCTGGTGGTTGGTGACCCTGCACATAGCAGGGGATTGAAACTAGATGATCATTGTGATCCTTTTCAACCCAAGTCATTCTATGATTCTGTGATGATTCTGCTGCATCTTTCCTGCAACTGTTTTCCACAGTGATGCTTTCAAAAGTCACAGACACTGGGCTAGACTGTATTGTGTTGGCAGCTGACTTTCAGCTTCCCTGAAAGCCAGAAAGTAGAATCCTTTTATAATGTCAGGAAAGAGAGCTTATACAAAAGCTTTTCCTAGGAGACACAAGCAGGTCTGGCAAAAGAGGACTATCACTGGACTCCTCACTTCCTAGTTACTTCAACTAATGCAGATTGAAGTGGTAGCAGAGCAATAGTCTCAACAGACTTGAGCTGGCTGCAAGCTTACATGTTCACTGCTGCCCTTGGAGGTGCTGGCGACCTGGCCGGGGGCAGCCTCAGCACAGCTGAGGTCAGAAGCTGTGCAATTCTTGGAGCTCCATGACTGTCCATCCTTGTCCCCATGCCTAGACAGGCTTTCTAGGCTGGGATTGCCTCCTTGCCAGAATCTAGATGAATTATCATCAAGGCCATTTTACAGCAAAAAATCAAAGACTGTAAAAGTCTTTAGGAAATTGTTCTATACTTACGCCCATACCCCCATGAGCATGCCCCAGCTATTCCCCCAGTCTGTGTCTTTGTGATTCTGACTCAGGACCCCACTTGGTCCTCATGCTTGTGCAAAGGCTGTGAAAATCTCAACCTAAGGTTGTTACAGATGTTAAGATCTGAGAGGTTATGCTCTGTTATAGTACGTGATAGACCATCACTCAGCAATTGGTTCTACATAAGTTCTTGTATGTTGAGGTTTTGTGGGAGAAGAAGTGAACCCAGAATACAGAATTGTGGGTAGAGGAATGCCAAGAATGTTTTGGTAAAACTTTAGAAATTAGCCCTCTTAGAAATGTTAGCTTTGGCTCAACTTTCCACAAAGGAGGAGAACTCTCCTGAGCTTGGGTGAAATGCCAAACTGCTGAGTGCCTGCTCTGCTTCACTTGTGGAGAAGGAGGTCCTTCCAGGAAGGCCACAGAGATGAAGGAGAAAATAAATACCCACAGTGACATTCATCTAACTAAAAGTATGTATCTGTAGGGTAGACATCACCTCTGAGCTGATGACAATCCATTTAATATTCAGACTCTAATTCAAAACTCCTACCTAACCCCTTAATGGAGAAAACAAAACAAAAAGGGTACATATTATTTATTTATAGCATTCCTGATCATTACAGTTAGAGAGATTTACTGGACTGTGGACAAACAGTTGTAAAACAAACATGCTTAATCTACTTCTATCAAGATGAAATCCAAGCTCTCCCTGCACTCAACTGCCTTGCAGTAAATAGTACCAGTGAATACTAAATAGTAAATAGGTTTCTAACTCAGCCCACTGACTATAATGTCTTTCTGCCTGCCCTCTGTTGCTATTTGCAATCTACATAAAGAATGCCCTTCCAACATGAAATAGTAGTTTATGTCTTTCTTGGAGTCCTGGGTGTTTCATTGACAAATGGAGTCTTTCAAAACATAAAGCTGCTTCCAATTTGTTACAGAGATACTTGGTAATTTAAGAGCTGTTGTAGGCAGTCTTACCCCTTTGCAATTTTCTGTGTTTAGTCTGTTAGCTGCGTGTTTGCTCTGCTGGGATAAAATTTCCCTCATTCCTTACTGTACGTGTAAATATGCAGCATGACACGTCTCTTTCCACTGAACTTCTATTTCATACATACTTTATATGTACATCTCTGTGGGTTTAATGTGGGTAAGTCATTAGCAACTCTCACTGAGACCAAACATGACAACAGTCATTTGCTTTACATGACAGTGAATTTAGCATACCTAATCGTCAAAAGCCTAAGGAGGAGATTGGCACTGTTGGAGTTTTACACATGCATCTGGTTGGGCTGGGAAGGGTTGGGATGATTATCTGGGCTATTTCCAGGTAATCATCCAGAAAATGATTATCTGGAAAATGATAATCACCTAGATCATTATCTGGGTGATTTCAACAGCCTTTGTAGCGTCTGTTGAATGTACTAACAATATACAGAATCTGTTAGGATCTAGGCAAACCTTGAACATTTTGATGTTTTTGTTTGCTTTAATGGCTCTGAATGAGTGGGATTGATACACAGAATTGTATCTTCGTGGTTAAAGTGTTACTGACATCCTTGTTTCTTTCTTTGTAGCTGGAGGTTTGCATTTTACATCGTTTCTTTCTTCACTGGGCTGGCTGTACTGTATGATGTGAGTATACAAGCAGTGCCACCTGCTGTCCTATCTGGGAAGTGCCACAAGAATGGCAGATTTTGGTGTCGAACGTTTGCTTTCAAACTTTTAGAGATTTTCCCATCACATCTGTCCTCTGCACAGCACACTTTTGAGCTCACAAGAACAAGGAACCATGCTTACCTTAAGAACTCCAGGGCAAAACCAGGAGATTTCATCCTCCTCTGACACAGCAGTAGATCATTATGATTGTGAGAAAGTGTTTGCAGCTGTAAAAATACATTTGTAAAAATACACGTATTACGGTATGAGAGATGGAACATTTATCTGGGACAGAAGCTGCAGGGCTTGTTAGTGTATTGTGTCCAATACTGGTTCAGTACTCTTATTTCTTTTGGAGGGCGGGCTGCAGTTCAGTAATTTTATGTATGTGTTTTCCTTAGCCAAGAGGTGAGGCGAAGTTCATGTGTCTGCCTTTTCTCTGATCTGATAAATAATGATTCCTCTTTATACAGATAGACTAGCCTCAACAAGAGAGGGCTGAGACTTAAATGTTATGGGTTGAATCACTGAGGCAGAGGAGGTAGTGGAAATCATGCCACACACACACTCTCATCCTGTGCTGTGATCACTGTGCTGGGATGAGGGGCACGTGTCCTCCTCTGACTGTGGGATAAAGTTTCCCCTGGCTCTTGTGCTGAACCCAGTTTCCTCAGTGAGCTTTGCAAAAGTGCTCTCCCCTGAGACCTTCTGAAGTGGAGAAATTTGCAGCTCCTAAGACAGTGGGCACAGACTATGCTGAACCTGCTCATTATAATAACTGAAGAACTGTGAAACAGAAACTTTCAAGGCAGAATGTAAGGTACCTAATGAGTATGAGGTAGGATGAGCTAGCATAGGAGTGAAGGTGTCTAAATCTATACTGTTTTGTGGTTCTTTACATCAAAATAGGAGGCTGTTCTGTGAAGCCAGCTATGAAAGTTTGGAATGAATGACCTGCTCAGCATAGCTCAAGGTCCCTGTTGTGACAGAAGGAACAAAATCTTGTTCTGCATGCCACCTGCCCAATCTAGGAATGAGACTACCTGCACTTTCCATGAAAATCTTTTCTTCTTTCATTAGATATCTTCCAGTTTACACACACACACAGACACAAAAGCTTCTGTGAAAATTTCTTGTTTGTCTAGAAAAAGAAAAACAACAAAATTTGAAGTTTAAATTCTATAGTATTAGCTTTTAGCTGGCTGCACGAACCTCTGCCACATGAGTTAGCGTATTAGCAAGTAACAGTATAACTTTATCTCACAGATTACCAGAAAAGAGATTAATTTGCTGTTGGTATAGAAATGATGGAATTCAGAGATGTGAGGTTCCTTTCTGGGTCCCAGTTGTTTCAGGGTGTTTACTTCAACATCTCTGATACTGCATCACACATCTCTGGTTCCTTACCAGTATTTGCTGTATATCCCACTCCCACCCAGAAGGAAGCTGTATCTACTCCTATTTACCACTGCCCTGATTTGCAGTACTTCCTCCTTCTCTTCTGCATACTTATGGATGTTCAGGTTCCTCAGGTTGTGAACCTCAATCGACACATACAGTGGGAGGGGCAATTCACCCCAGTTCCCACCTTCCAAACCATCCGCTCAAGGGCTGTGTGTAGAACAGTCACCAGTAAAGACTGAGGCAAAAGAGCTGTTGAATACCTCAGCCTTCTCCTTGTCTGTTGTTAGCAGCCTGCCTGTGTTGCTCTCTGGGGGGGTATGCCCTCCTGGACTTTCCTTTTCTGGTAGATGTACCTATAGGAGCCTTTCTTGTTCTGTTGCATTGCTAAGTCCTGTTCCAGTTGGGCCTTCCTGACCCATCCCCACACAGCCCAGCAACATTCCTATACTCCTCGCAGATTACCTGTCCCTGCTTCCACTGCCTGTGCATTTTCTTCTTGCTCTTCAGTGTGACCAGCAGGTCCCAGTTCAGCCATGCTGGTCTCTTGCATTCCTTTCCTGACATCCTATACCCGGGGATGGGGAGTTCTTGTGCCCAAAGTAAGGCTTCCCTGAAGATCTGCCAGATGTGCTCCACTTCCTTGTCCTCAAGAGCTGATTCTCAAGGGGTTTGTTGACTAAGTCCCTGAAGAGCTAGAATGTGGCATTCCTAAAATTAAGTTTCCTGATTTTATTCTTTGTCCGATATCAATCAAGACTGTGAACTCCACCATTACATGGTCACTGCAGCCCAGGCAGCCTCCAATTCTGATGTTACCAATCAGTTCACTCATGTTGGTGAGCAACAGGTTCAGCGTTGCATCCCCCCCTGATAGAGCTGTCTATTATGTGGCTCAGGAAGTTGTCCTTGATGCATTCCAGGAGCCTCCTGGATTGCCTACAGCTCACTGTGCTACTTTTCCAGCAGATGTCCAGGTGGTTGAGGTTCCCCAGCAGAAAGAGGGCCTGTGATCGCAATGCCTCCTGTAGCTGGAGGAAGAAGGCTTCATCAACAGGCTTCACTTGGTCAGGCAGCCTATAGTAGATACCAGTCACAAGGCTCCCTTTGTTGCCTCAGTCTGTAACTCTCACCCAAAGGCTTGCTTGTGGTCATTCTTCAGGGATAGCTCTTCACACTCTATTCCTTCCTATGTGTAGGGGGCAATGTGTCCTACCCTCCTTCCTCGCCTGTCCCTTCTGAACAGCTTGTAGCTGTCAGTAGCCACATTCCAGTTGTGGGAATTATCCCTCTGGTTTCAATGACAACAACTACATCATGGTTTTCCAGTGGCATGGTGGCTTCCAACTCTTCCTGTTTTGTTTCCCAAGCTGCATGCATTGGTGTAGAGGCAGTTCAGCTGGGCAGTTGGTCTTGTCACCTTGGAGGACAACTCCTTAATTCCTTTGAATTTTTTACCTTGAGTCTCCTTCTTGCCTTCATCATCATAAGATGCAGCACTTTGAGGGCCTCCGCTAGCACCTTGTCCCGCTAACTGAGCTATGCCATCCCACACCTTGTAGGCAGGCTTGCTGTCACCCCTTTCCCCCTTCAAACCTAGTTTAATGCCCTGTCAAACTACAAGTTTTAAACTGCAGTTTTCTTTGAACTGTAAACAAAGCAGTATCTTTTCAGAGGTTCGTTACTTAGCAGCCTGCCATTTGAAGGAAAAAACATGTTCCTGGCAAGGGTGTTTGGCCTTTCTGCAGTATTTAACAACTTAACAGCTTAACAGCTCTGTTTGTAATAACATGCAGCAAATCTGTGATAGCCAACAAGTAAGAGATTTAGGTAGCTGATAAGAAAAGACTTTCTCTGGCACCCTCTCATTCATGTTGCATTTTCTTTCCAGAAGCCTTGGCTTTGGGACCATAGAGAGTGCTGGACAGGTTACCCACAACAGGTGAGTCATCTAGGAGTGAAAATTGCTGTTATAAATTGTGTATTGTCTCTGTATGTTCTTTTCAACATCAGATTATATTGCAGATAAAAGAGAGAGCACTGAATAAAATTCAGACTGATGAGCCTTAAGAATTCAAAACCAGGTCCTTGTCAGTAGATAACATCTTAATATCTGTCTTAATCTAAACACAGTAGAGGAGAAGTCAGTATAGCAGAAGGAGACTTACAGAAGGAAAGGGAAAGTGAGACTTTGGACCAGGTGAGCAAAGAACTGAAAAATAAGCATGCTCCTTGCTTAGTTAGTAGAGGAGACTGAGGCTTAGGACACTTTGCCAAAAGAGGAGAAAACTTCAGTGGAGAGCACATAGAGCGCAGGACATGCTCTGAGAGATGTAATCTTTCCACCAAAGAATCATGTCCACAGTGCTCCCCATGAGCTTGTTTCCCAGAGGAGCTGGCACTATGGCCAGTAGCAATACAGCATCATTTCCATTAATTTTGGAGGATGTTATTTTACAGTTCTCCAGTGTATATTCTGTGTTTGTTTTCTTTTCCCACAGCACTGTGGGAAGCTATCCAGAGGGCTGGAGATTATGCATCTCCTATCAGCTAACGGATAGTCACAAAAAAACAAATATATTCTTGCCCATCTGCCTCCCGAGCTATTCATACTTCATAACTTGACAAGTTAGGATGGGGCTTCACCCACCGAGCACACAAACCACTGACTATTCCACCTTTTTTCTTTATGTTTTTATGACTGTTATACAGCAGCAGCCTTCTTTTATACAGGCTTGATTAGCATTATGAATAGATTAATGAGACACCTCAGAGGAATCCTTTGCAGAGTCTGCTGGTATGCTCAGAGCTCTGACAGTGTAATTCAGAGCTCAGTGAAGAAGGCAAAAAGGCTCCCATTGACTTGGTAGACTTTGATTCCTTTCAGCGTTTGCTCATTGCAATCCAAAGGCTGCAAAGTGTTTCTGGCAGGATAATAATTTCCACTGGTATCATGCAGGGAGCTCCCATGCACAGAGTTTTACAATGCAAGAACATCCTGGGTGAGAAATAAGTTCTTCATTAATTGAAGGAAAGGTTGAAGGACAGTTTGATCCCAGCAGCAAGACAAAGTGAAGCCTGCTTATGCTTCAGGGCTGCTTGGTCTGGCAGTCAGTGTTAGAACAATTGAATGTACATTGAGATTTACCAACCTGTAAAGGGAATACCGTGCATAGGTTTAAGCACAGAAGCAATGATGAGGCATATGAGTGAAGAATGAGGTACTGTCTTTCAGACCAAGCCTCCAAACATCTTTTGTCACCCAAAGGCCGAAATTTTAAGGGTGAATTTGTGCAAACAGGTGGTGTTTGAATAGGACTCTACGGATCCTTATTTCCTCTTCTGTACATTTGCAGTACATATATTTTTCAGAAAAATGTAAACCGTCATAACAAAACACTTTCTGACAGCTGTAATAAATAGAAAAGACCAAAACCAGAGCTGGTAACATTCCACTGGAAAAGAGTAGAAAGGGTCAAGAGCATACCTGTGTCCTAACAGGAACAAAGAATATTTTAAATATAATTTCTGTTAAACAAACCATGCCCTGTGGTACAGACAAGGGCAAAAGAAGCATTAGTTCTCCCACATCTTTGGGAAAATAAATGCCTTCTGATCCAGAGCTCACAACAGAAAAATTACTCCTTAATTTGCACATATCTTGTTGGTTGTGTCGGAGCTTTTAGTTTTCCACGTGTAAAACCCCAGAAAAAATTACTCAGAAGAATGTAGATGAGTGTTCACACTATATGATCTCCTGTTCACACATGGGAGCACTGTACCTTTGCCTGATAACTTGATTAGTCTGAAAAACCTGTGACAGAGTCCAAGAAATCTGAAGCATCTCCCTGAACGCTATCAAAGGGAATGATTTATTCAAGTCCTAATCTGCTCCACTGCAGTGAAACAGTATATAGAGTTTGCAAAGCTCTGCAGTGACAACTCAGGAATTCACACAGTGCTGAAGAGAACATAAAGACATTCTGCAACTTCCCCTGGTTCCCCAATATTCCCCATGGTAATGCAAAGTAGAGTGTCCCCTGCTGTTTGTTTCTACCTCAGCACAGCTGATGTTTGTTTAGTGACTAGCTTGTTCTGTTGATTTTTGTCCTGATGCTGCAGGAACTAGAGCTTTCCATGGTGGTGATCTGATGGGTTGTTTTTTGTTTTTTGTTTTCTGTTTTGTTTTTTGTTTTTTTGTTTTTTTTTTCATAGAGAGGAGCTGTGGTTTCCAGCTCTCTCTCTGCTTTATCTGATGGGTACATCACTGTCTCTCCCTTGGTGTTGCAGCCTCTCCAGCCCTCTCTGTTCTGGTACTACATGCTGGAACTCTCCTTCTACTGCTCACTGGTCTTCACCTTGCCCTTTGATGTGAAGAGGAAGGTGAGTGACAGCACCAGGGAAGAGTCAAGCACAAACAGAATGCAAGCTTAATGCTTGGGAGAGTGTTCTTCAAGAGTGTATAGCGCGTACAGTGCTGGTCTGATGTTCTGTGGCACTCTGGCCTTGCTCATTGCCAGGAATTTCCAATCCCAGTCACTCACTTCCCTTTCCTCTGGGAGGTGGGGAATGCAAATCCTGGCATGGAAAGGTGTGAGCTACCACATGGGATGCGATAGACACACCAGAGGGGTGGGATGCCATTCAGAGGGACCTAGACAGACTTGAGCAGTGGGTGCAGGAGAACCTCACGAGGTTCAGCAAAGCTAAGTGCAAGGTCTTGCACCCAGGTCATGGCAACCCCCACGGCCAATACAGGCTGGGGGATGTAAGGATAGAGCACAGTCCTGCCAAAAAGTACTTGGGGGTACTGGTGAACAGGAAGCTGGGCATAAGCCAGCAGTGTGCCCAGAAAGCCAACCGTACCCTGGGCTGCATCTAAAGCAGTGTGGCCTGCAGGGTGAAGGAGGTACTCCTGCCCCTCTGCTCAGTACTGTGAGACTTCACCTGGAGTACTGCATCCAGATGGGGAGGCCTCAGTACAGGAGAGACGTGGAGCTGTTGGAGTGCGTCCAGAGGAGGGCCACAAAAATGATCCCAAGGCCAGAACACCTCTCCTGTGAGGACAGGCTAAGAGCTGGGGCTGTGCAGCCTGGAGAAGGAAAGGTTCTGAGGAGATCTGAGAGCAGACTTTCAGTATCTAAACTACAGGAAAGAAGGGGACAGACTCTTTAGCAGAGTCTGTGGTCACAGAAGAAGGGGAAATGGTTTCAAACTAAAAGAGGGGAGATTTAGATTGGATATAAGGAAAAAGTCTTTCACAGTGAGGGTGATGAGGCACTGGCACAGGTTGCCCATAGATGTGGTGGATGTCTGTCCTTGTAGATGCTCAGAATCAGGCTGGACAAGACTGAGCAACCTGATCTAGCTGTGGATGTCCTTGTTCACTGCGGGGGAGATGGACTAGATGACCTTTAAAGGTCCCTTCCAACTCCAAGGATTCTATGATTCTATTATTCTGAGACATTACAGTGAGAGGTTTTTTGAGAGATTTTATTGCTACTTGCAGGAGACATGCTCTAACCAAGATAGAAGGTACACTGTGTGTTTTATTCTCTCCTGTTGCCTTTTTCTTCAGGACTTCAAGGAGCAGATAGTCCATCATGCTGCAACCATCTTCCTGATCAGTTTCTCGTACTGTGCCAATTACATCCGCATTGGGACACTGGTGATGGTGATTCATGATGCTTCTGATTGCTTCCTAGAGGTGAGCTCCCAGGTTATTTGCTAGGTAAAACCTAGCTGGCAGCGATGCTCTTCAGCCAAATGCTGTCTTTTGATCTAGTACAGTGAGGGCCAAGCATTATTTCACTGATAACTCATTGCTGATCTCCTGACCTAGCTTAAGGTGCCCTACAGAGGAGAGATGATTACCTGCATGTGGACTGTATTGTGTCTGGCTCATTAGCCTCTTGGAGCATGTGCAGATGCAGTCTTGGCCTGCTTTGTTTTATTGTTCTTTCTCCTTCCAGCCAACTAAGATATTCAATTACATGAAGTGGAAAAAAACTTGTGACAGCCTCTTTATGATCTTCTCAGCTGTTTTCCTCATCAGCCGCCTGGTCATTTTCCCCTACACGTGAGTCTGCTGCAGTCAAGGAAAATGAAAAACTGCCTTCTCAGAGGCAGGATAATTCAGCTGTGGGCTGAATCTTTTGCTACAGCCTTTACTTTTCAATTCTTGAGCTCATGTCTCTGACCTCTGTGTAGATCACAGTGCCATATGGCTGTTGCACCTGCCTTGGGGTAAACAAGGGTGGTCTGCTTTGGAGTTCATAGAGGAGTTGTAAAGACCTGATGTATACTGCAGAAGAGTCCTTGGCTTTTGGCTCTACTCTGTTTATTTTCAGTGGGGAACTCACATGTTATATGGGAGAAGGAAATGACTGACCTGAAACTTCCTCTATGACAAAGAGCTTTTGGGGGCTTACAGCCCTGCTAAGAACATGAGTGCCCTTCAGTGCAATTCTTTCTCTCTTGCAGAGTGCTCTATAACACCTACTACTACTCCATGGAGATATTCCAGCCCTTCTTTGGATACTACTTTGTGAATGCTCTCCTGATAACTCTACAGTTGCTTCACATCTTCTGGTCCTGCCTCATTATTCATATGGTCTACAAGTTCATGCTCCAGGGCACGGTATGAATCAACTTGTAATCCCTTGCGCATCACATGGGGAGGGAGGGTGCCCTGAAGCTACTTGGGAGCATAGAAGTTTATTTGGGATTGATTCTTTCTTGTACTAATGTAATTATACATGTAGACTCCTATCCATCAAGTAAAAGGGGCACTCAGTAAGTGTAATCCATTCAAGACTGTAGCTAGGTATTGCCTGTTTGTCTCTATCAGTCATAGAGCAACGTTCCATGCCTGAGATGCAGCTGTGTAAACTTCAGTGAAATGCATCCCATTCTTTCTGACTACAGCATGTGGCATCTGCTGTGAGACCAAACTGCTGCTCAGCATGAAATTCTTCTCAAAATCAAAGACGTGACCTAAAGTCATCAGGTTGGCCGTCTGCCAAGGACATAGTCTAGGAGAAACAAGTTCGTGCTCTGTGGGAGTTGACCTCGTACCCTGGGATGAGTTGTTTTGTTACCCTCCAACTGGGGAATTCTCTTAGGGGAACTAGGAACAAGCATGTATAACTTATCTTCATCCATATTGTCCAGAGCTTCCTTATCAGCCTTCCCTTAAGGTAGCACAGAGCAAATTACTTGCAGATTAAAACCAGAAACTTCACATGCTGCAGAAAATGAAGAGGTGACTGAAGAGACCCTTCTACTGTTTTCCTAATTCTCATGTGGGGTGAAATGTCACTACAGTTATTACAGTGTTAAATGATGAGGTAATAAATGGCCTTATTAGAAATAAATGAGCCATCAGGAAGGCTGGAGCACATCCAGATTTTTTCATATTTGTGGTTTAACCCTGGCAGGCACCTAAGTGCCACACAGCCACTCATTACTCACCACAGATGGGATGGGAGACAATCAGAAAGGGAAAAATATGAGAACTGTTGGGTTGAGATAAAGACAGTTTATCAGGTAAAGCAAAACAAGAAATTCATTCACTACTTCCCATGGACAGGCCACTTCAAGGAAAGTAGGGCTTATCTTGCATAATGCTTTCTTGGGAGAGCAAACACCATCACTCTGCACATGCCCTTCTTCCTCCTTTACCCCAGCTTTTATTGCTGATGTTATACAGCATGGAATATCCCCTCGGCCAGTTTGGGTCCGCTGTCCTGGTTCTGTTCACAGCCCCTTGTGTCCACCCAGCTCCTCTCTGACAGGGCAGTGTGAGAAGCAGAAAGGTCCTTGACTCAGAGCTAGCACTGCTCTGCAACAACTAAAACACAGCTACTCTCATCAAATATCCAAAACACAGCATCACGTGAGACTCTACAAAGAAAATTAACTGTATCTCAGCAAAAAAACAAAAACAACAACAACAAAAACACCACAAAATTACTTGCTATATTTGATATGAAAAAATAAAATTGAGAGCATTACATATTGAGTCTTGAATAGAGAAGAAAAATTATCATAAGGACAACCATCTCAATGATGGTTTCAGACATACAGTTTAATTTTTATGTAGTCCTGTGTGAAACCAGGAGTTGGATTCAATGATTCTTGTGGGTTTCTTTCAGGTCAACATATTCTCTGATTCTGTGATAACAGCCCAAGGCAGTATTAGGATAAGAGAGCATTGTCTCCTTTCAGTAGCCTTGAAATTCTCACTCCAGTTCAAAATATTCTTCTTATGAGCCTTTCTGACCCCTGTAATTTTCCTCCATGGCTACAGGTTTATCTGCATCACCTTTACATATGGTGTTCTCTAATTCCCAGTAACTAGAGTTCAGCCAAATCCTGAAGTAAGAGGTTTCACTTCCTCATAGAGGCAACCATCTTTTTAGTTCATGCAGCTGTCTGGTTACTTCCTTTGGGGACCTTGCTAGGTGTAAGGCCTCAGCCGCATTCTGCATCTCTGAATTAAAAAAAAAAACACACTTAAAAGAGTACTACCAATTATTAATTGCACTTATGCTGCAGATCAGCGCTCTTTGTGCATAGTTCCTCAACTGCCAATTCCAGAATGACATAGATTGCTCACAAAATGTGACATCTCCTATTCTTATTGCTCTTGCAGGCAGTATGAATTCAGTGCAAGTTCAGATTCTTATGATTCCTAACCGGGCCGGGGTGTGGGGATCTTTAAAAAAGGCCTCAGGCTTCAGCCTGCTTAATGTGATCCAAGAAATATCTCCAAAAGAACATATATAGAAAATCTAGGTCACAGAGTATATCCATCAATGGACACAGTCTTAACGAAGCTTGCAGTTTCCCCTCAGTTCACTTTCCACCGAAGAGCATGGGCACTGTGAATGGGTTCCCAATTTTGGCATCTTGTATGGCAGAGTAAAAGCAGCCTGAGAAGCCAATGAATGTTAGGTTGCTTTCTCTAATCTGTCATTTTATCACTTTATTTATCACTTTAAGGCAAGGAAGTAAATATTTACAAAAGTGGACTACAGATCTCTTGATAGCAAGAGAAAAAAACCTGAATATAAATCTGAATGTAGAGTTGAGTAGCTCTGTGATGTGGGATGTGCTGCTCCAGCTGGATGCACTTCAGTCTATAGGGCCTGACGGATTCATCCCAGGGTACTCCAGGAGTTTTCTCAAGTATTTTTCAACAGTCTTAGGAGTCTGGAGAGGTCCCAGTAAACTGGAAGTTGGCAAACATTCTCCCAGTTTTCAAGAAGGGCAAGAAAAAAGATCATGGTAATTACAGGCCTGTCTGATTGACTTCAGTGGCTGGGAAGAAAACAGCCTGTGCTCACTGATCGCAGCCAACACAGGTTCATGAGAGGAAGGTCCTGTTTAACGCACTTAACAAGGATCCCACCTCATTGGCCAAGGGAAGCCAGGTAGTATGATCTTTTTGGATGTCCCCAAAGCTTTCAGTGCTCTTTCTCATGGTATCCTTCAGGACAAAATATCCAGCATACAGCTAGACTAAGCATAATGCGATGGGTAAACAGTTGGCTGATGGGTTGTGCTCACAGAGTTATGATAAATGGAGCTACATCAGGCTGGCAGCCAGCTATGGGACTCCATTCTAGAGCCTGTCATTTTTACTGGATACACTGGATACAGGGTACAGGACTTGAAGGTAAACTGAGTAAGTCCGTGGATGACATTAAATTGGAGAAGCTGCTGACTCCCCCAATGGCAGAGAGGCCTTGCAGAGACCTTGACACACGGCAGGGCTGGGCAATCCCCAGCATCATGAAGTCCAGCCAGAGCAAGGGC
>JAOWBP010052155.1:0-13647 GCA_028571105.1 Tragopan temminckii
AAGGGGGGTGGGGGAGGGTGGGATGGTAGTGACATTTTTGAATGTATGGTAACAAAAGATGAAAGCAAACAAATACAACATGAAATTGTTTTTAGCTCTGAGTCCTAACTCATCATTTCCTCATGGGAGCAATCACATTTTGCAACATCCTAACTGCATCACACATAAACCAGTAACCTGTGCGCAAAATAAAAAGAATGATTTTTTTTTTTTCTTTCTGAGTGCTAAAACATTTTGGTTTTGTTTCAGTGTTCTCATATTCTCTAAACATTCCCCCATTCCCGTAACCCCTCAGGCTGGAACTTCTGTGCTGTTCACATTATAAGTTTAATGGGAGTGGATCGATAGGTAGATACACCTATAGGGTGTATAGATAGGGTGAAAAGAGCAAAATTGGAATGATTTAATATAATGAGTATAGAGCTTCCTTGTGCCAAACTGGTCTCCTTCTCCTTCTTTTCATTTGCTTCCTCTGCTGCTGGCTAATTATTTAAAGGGAAAGGTATCTATGTGAGAAAATAAAACCTACCATTAGTCTCTTGTGCTGCACCCTTTCCTAGCCCCACCCATTCATCCATATGTAGCTTTTCCATTCACTCCCATAATACCACCAATTACTGTGCAGTCAGGACCATTCATATTCATATTCACATCTCACTGTGGACATTTAAGCTACACTCTGAGCAACACTCATACCTTAAACTACACCTATTATACAGCTGTTGTACAATTACTGTAAATGAAGTATACAATATGGGGCTCAGCTTGTATAATAATTTGTAATCAGTGATAGGGGAAGAGGGTTTTGAGTACTTCTGCCATGCGTATCTTTTGGTCTCCTTATTTTCATCATTCTTCTCTCCTTTCCATCCCTTGGGCTTGGTTCTATAAAGGCTTATTCTGAGAGACACAATAAAGAGATTCTCATCTGGAGTAAAATGACTTCGCCCTCCTACAACTGAACCAGTTTATGCCAGCTGAGGCATTCAGCTTGTCTGTTTCAGCACATAACACTGATTTCCTTTGTATTGTTCTTTTCTGAAATGGACTTCAGTTTACACCAGAGTTCAGAATAAAATGTGTAACATATGTATGATAAGAGGTGATGATTAGAGCAAAGTTCAGAACAGAATTACTCCAGGGATCATTGCTAACTAGATTAATGGTGTTTTTTTTTTTTTTTTTTTTGTCTAGTTTTAACTATTTGTCAGGTATTAGCTGCTCCCAGGAGCGAAAGATTATAGATTTGATGGACCAAAGTGCTTATCCTGTGGAAAATCTCAAGTTCAAAACAAAGGAGAGGAAACACAATGTAATATCGGATATGCATATCAACTATCTCACTGGTGGGGCAAAGTTTACAGAGTCTTTCCTTTGCACTATTTCCATACATGTTATTTTTGTCAATTGAACTTATGATGTATTTATAACTTAAAAAAAAAAAAAAAAAAAAAAAAACCAAAGCAAAGCCGTGTGCAGAATATATTAAAACAGCTGTCCACTTCTACCTGAAGTGTAGTCAACATCAATAATATTTCACAAAGAGCATAGTACAAGAATCGTTATGAATATCCTAACGATTTACTCTGGCTACTTTCTGTGTCTATTTACAAATATGCTATCATAAGACCAAACAAGTTCCACTGCTCTGAACTCTGGACCAATTCCAGAAATGTTCTTCAAAAACATAGAAAATCATTTTAATAGATAATTTAAAACTACAGGAACATTTTTAGAGTTATTTGTTCATTGTCTTACATACAGTGTAATTATCAGAATCTATGAAATATGTTCTCTAATACCATATTCTTTATATGCTCCTTCTACATTTACCATTATATTTTTGTGTCCTTCTATCTTATTTTTCTGACCTACTAATCTTATGCCTATGCATATCTTACTCTTGTGATTGCCCTTACAAGTCTGAGTTGACTGCATGTAGACTAGTCACATACACTCTTAGTAATTGTTTGCAATACTGTAGCATTAGCAGAGTATCCCTAAGAGAAGCTGTATTCTTACTAATGTTCCAAAGGTTCTTTCATCTAGTGTGCTGTTGTTAAATAGAATAGCGATGCTAACAACTTTTATAACATTTTAATAGAAATTACTGTTCCAATCAGAGCAGGCTTTCTACCTTTATTCCTCAAAGCAGAATATTACAGTCAATATTTTGTGGTGCCATGAACTGAGTCCTTGTTAAAGATTTTCAGCTAAATAATTGTTACTTTTCATGCAACTGCTTCTCTTATAAGCGGATTTACTGATGGACATGTCCCGTATGTCCTTCCAACTTCGTGTGCAATATTTCATGGAGAAGCTGCATCACTGCTCCTTCATCAGCATTTTGTTTATGCAGAACTTCATCTCCTCTCCTTTTCCTCAAAATGCTCTTTCCTATTCTTCTGTGTTATAGGACAAACCAACTGTTTTCCATCAGATACTAACAAAAAGATCATCTTTCTATTTGTTTCTGTCACTTAAGATTTTTATTGTATTTCTTTAGGAAGGTGGATTCTAATATAAGATTAAGGACAAAGTAGAGATTGTTTGTTGTTATGATACTTCTTCCCTTATGCGCTTGCATGTAGTGACTCTCCTTCTTGTATTCACACATAGACACCATCCACTCTGCACATTTCTTACAAGCTTGCATGTTTCTGCATACAAGCACGTAGGAAAGCAAAAGGCGGTGGGTTAGTTCAAACAGTTGTCAGCAAGAGAGAATACATTGTCACTCATGGGAAAGAAGTACACAAACCATTCAAGCTGTTGATGATATAGAGTTGTTGCATCTGTCAGATATATCAAAAGATACAGTATGAAAAAGGAAAAAAAAAGCTCATTCTTATATAACTTTGTAGAAGGCAGGTGTTCCAAACGTGGTATGTGCCACGTGGTATCTGCTTCAATTCAGCCATCTCGGGTAATCAGAACCTCAAATGTGGGTAGACAACAAACTACCTTCTCTGTGTCTGAAGTAGGGTCTCTCTAGCTCAGGTTCAAGGTAAATTTATTTAGAAGCTTTTCTTGTTCTTCAGATTATGAAATAGGTCCAGATAAAATCAGTGCTATTAAAGATTTCTCCTTTCACAAGAACCAAGAGAATTACTGAAATATTCTCCGTATTAAGAGCTTTTCACGAGGTTTCAAAGACTTATGGTTAATCGTTTAAAAAGTGTTGGTACTTGGAGACACATTTTGGATCCAGAGTTCTCACTTAAATGATTTATCCACTTTAAATTGATCCTCTGCCTCTCTGTGTAGGTGTGGGGAAGGAATTATTTTTAGCCGTTTGATCACAGAAAGAAATGTGGACCACATCATGGCATTTATAAAAAGCCATAGTCTTATTAACAGTTCCCTTGGTAGCAGCACCATTTTAAACAGATTGACTCTTTTCTCTCATCCTTCTGGTCCTTGGATCCTGCACCATTTGTATCTTTCAGCGGTGTACCTGGTAGAAAAGTGTTGAGATGAACTGACAAGGATTAAAAATAGACAGTTATAAAATGTTTTCTCTAACCTGACCTTGTTAGTAACACCAATGATAAAAAGAATATCTCAAATGTTATTCTTGCTTCTCCTTTCTCTGTTCCTTTATAACTAACGTGTTCCCTACAGAAACTCAACAGTGAACTTAACTCATAGTCATTTCCATGGAATCGAGAAAATAATCCAGATGACAATTGTTTTCCTTTCACTTTTCTCAGCAGCACCTCATTTTGCTGCTCCTGTCTTCTATTCACATTAACCAAGAGAAGACAATGAATGTTAAAATGTGTCATCTGCAGTATTTCATCTTTTTCTTTGATGATCTACTACTCTTATTTCTGTCTAAGGAAGTACTGTTTATTTGGTTAATCTTTCATTGACATAGAATCCCACTCTCATTCCTTTCTGCCTTCTGTAGTAGTCATAACCCCTGCTTCAAAAAACTATGCAGTTTTGTGTTATCACTTCACTGATTTGCTCTACATTGCCTCATTTTTTAAATTGCTCTGATCTGCTATGAATTGCCTGAAGTTCAGAACTAGGGCTCTGTGGGACTCCAACGCTGTAAGATCACAAATTAAAATTTCCTGGAAGTTTCTGTGCATTTCTAGTGTGGGAAATACAGCAAGAGAGAGAAAGACAAACTCAAGCTACCACTGGAAGGGTCAGTGACTTGTGTTTGTTTGAAAAAAGAATGTGAGAAACTGAAACTTCAAGTACAGCTGCAGTCAATATTTCACTACTGATATACTGATACACAATAGAACATGATTCAATGGAAAATACAAACAACAACAACAACAAAAGCTGCCATTTAGATTGACTGGCATGGTGGAACTCCCATGAAGATGGAAAGACAGAAGTTCAAGCTTAGGTAGCCAGCCCTTGGCAGACTTGACTCTTACTGACTGGAATTTCAAATAAAGAAGGAAAACTTAGTAAGCAAAAGGCAAACACGCAAAAAGCAAGACAAAAATACAAAAACAAAACAAAACAAAACAAAACAAAAAAAAACTTTCACAATTCATAAAATTCTAAGACTGCTCTTTCCATTTCTATCCAGAACTAAATATGCAACTTCCGTCCAAGGCCCTTTTTTCTCATTCAGTCTGCTGAAAATCTTTATTTTACCACAAGCTCAAGACTATCTCCTCCTCCCCAACTGCTGATCACCACTACAACTCTAACAAAGATGCCATGTAACAATTAATTGCCTTGCTTTGTATTATAGCTCATCAACTTGTTGGGAACTAGGAAAAATGAAATAATGGGGGTCACTTCTGGAAAAATGAGTTTATTTTCATGCCAGCTGCAGAAAATGATCAAGGCTGGCTTCATGCCAGTTAAAGGGATGCTGTAAGAGATTTCCTTCTGTTTCCTTGCAGCAAAAATGTCCATCTAAAGAGTAACACATGCACAAAACACACGTCTGTATATGCAAACTAAATAACTTATTATTTGGTAAAATAGGAAAGATTTAATACTTCTTGCTCTCTTTTGCCCTCACTTTCCCTCTATTATTTTTTTTTCATGTTATACTAAAGCCTCCTTTTCTCATATCTTTATGTTTTTGAAAATGGCTTATTAATTTTACACAAATTGCCTTACAAAGTACAAAAAAGCCAAAGTGGATTTTAGAGCGACATGAACTGGAAACAGAATATTAGTATAGAGGTAGTTTAGAGCTTACTTAAAGTTTTTAGTCTCTTGAAATCAAAGCTTACCACCTGCTTTGTCTATTTGTGAAACATTAAATGATTAAAAGTTTCTCTGAAATGGAAAGAGCAGCATAAATATTTTCAAGCACTCAGCACCTATATTTCACTATGTGCCTTAAATTCTCAAGGAAGCTGAGCTCTATAGTCTTAGCAGACTACTTAATGGAACTACATGATAAGGCACAGCTGTAAATCAGTTTCAAAGTAACTGATGACTGGACTCATTGCTTTCTTGCAACAATACTACCTTGAAAATAATTTCTTCTTTGAGAAACAAATACCAGTGTAGCACTTCCTCAGACACTGCATATGGCAATGCCCTTCACTTCCAGATTTCTGCCAAACATGAAATGCCTATTTCGTGTTGTAATTTTAGGAAATTAAAATCAAGAATATAAACTATGAGAAAAGAAGGAAAATCTTTATAACACTGTGATTTGTGAGCTTCAATAACAACAACAAAAAACAAAAAACAAAAAACAAAACAATAATAATAATAGAAAAGAAAAAACACAGAAAATGGAGGGTAACTGATAAAGAAATGAAACAAGGTGTAAAGAAGTATTAATGTTTTCATTATTTCATACTATTTCTATTCTGTTGAAACTGATTTCCATAGTAATACAGTTAGCTCAAAATCTGTCTTTGCATATAAGGTCTCCACAGAAAAAGCAAATGTGAAAATGGCAATATTTTCAACACTTCTTTTCTTTAATAAAAATAGCATGTTCAAATCTGCTTTTATTAAAACATAATAAATACCATCAATTTTTGACATGAAATCTCATTATACACTGTAAATATTTATCACTTTGCAGAAAGAAGATTATACATTAGTTCTATTCATTCAATTCAAATGTGAGTAAGAATGAATTCATGTTTTATTTTACTTCATCTATTTAAAAAGGCCCCATTGCTAGAAGAAAATGAAAGAAATACTTTTGTTGCTGCTAACAGATAGGCATGGAGAAATATCTTAGAGGTAAGTGCTTTGACATACTGTTACTTGACCCTGCAATTACTCCCTGCAAGTACAGTTTATGATTCTCATGAAGTCCCATTGATTTCAAAGGGAGTTAGTCCATGAAGATCTCCTTGGCAGACAAAGATACTAACGTTTCAGTATCTGGAATTTGACTTCAAACACGGACTGTGGTTACAAGAGAAAAAGAAAATCGTATGATTTTATTCTCCTTTTACCTCTGTAGCAGAATCACTGTTATATTAACTGGTGGAGTTCAGAGCACAGAAAAGGTTCTGTTCAAGAAGCTCAAAATTGGAATAGCAGTAGTATAAGACAGCAGGATGAGGTGAATAGACGTAAAAATTGTGTAACCATACATTATGTCTGTCTGTACTAACCAACACTAGGACTTTTTATTACTTCTTCCATAAAACCTAGCCACAAACATGTAAATCAATGCTTAAGCTTCAAATTTTTAACTCATGCGAATAGTATGTTTTCTGAAAAATCCATTTTTTCAGGTTGCTGCTCTCTGAGTTTAAGGTTTTATGTAGCTAACAATATAGACCATATCCTGCTCCACAGTCTCTGATTCTGCAAGTATCATAATTTAGTTGCACATGTCCCACTAGTCTCACTCAAAACCTTTGAAGAATCCTTTTACGAACCTACACGCATTGAAGAACAAAGCAAGAGGGCTTCCTCTCGTTTTCAGGGGCACAGTCATCGCAGAGCAAAATGATTTAATTGTATACGTGAAGCACTTGAAACAGCACAAACAATTTGAATTTCTGCAAAAACCATTCAATCATTCTAATATTAAACAAACAAGTGAAACAAACAAAGGAAATTGAGGATCTTTCAATTGCTTGGTAGTTTGATAACAAGTTGTCTATTATCAAAAGATAAATGTCAAAAATGAATACAATTGTGAATGAAGTCTTGAAATAAAACAAAACAGTACTAGTAAAATTTATTTATTTGAGAATTATGTGAGAATCAAAAAGAACTGTGCATGAATTCAGTCAGGAAAATATCAAAATCTTTTATCCAATGGCTTCATGAGGATTATGGATTTTCTCTAGTGAAATGATGCATTCCTTCAACAGGGATAAGGGAGAGGAAATAACTTTTTTTTTTTAGTAACTAACTTCAGTTCTCTGCCTGGCTATTTAATCTCATAAATCTGTCTAGGTCTGTCTCTAATTTGTTTAGTTATAATTATTATTTTTTTTTCCATTGCCAAAAGTTGCCGTTGGAAGACATACAAACATGAGATCTTTTCTTTCAAGAATAAGTTGCAATGAGAAAAGGAAGAGCAAAGGATAATTTAAAGCTTAATGGAGTGAGGACAGCAATACTCCCAAACTCCACTTTCAGGTTAATGAGAAAGTGAAAAAATATCATCACAGTTTCACCTCCATTGTCCTTTATTGTAGTAACTTTATGCCAGCCATACAAAAATTTACTGTAGTTTCCCACACCCCCCAAAATATTAAGAATTTGTATGTTTCCTTTTGTCAAATAAGAAATAAATGCTAAATTCTTAATTTATAGTTTAACTACACAAAAATTTCCCTTAAGCATTTTCCTTTTGTAGTTCTGCCATTGATCCAACAAGATATGTGTGGTGTTATTACTTCCGTGACTTCTGAAGTCTTCAATGAAGTTGTGAATGCACTGTGTGAAAGGACAAATTTTACAATATACCTATTAAACAGTATGTTCTTTGAGATAATCTCTTTGAAAGATACATAAAGTATGTAAATTCAAGAGAATTTTTATCTTCTGATGGGAATTCCAAAGACTAAAGATAATTTTACTGAATAAATAACCTACTGGAATATATTGTGGTCTATTTAAAAAAAATAATATCTAATATTTTAGTATGCTTAAAAACTATACTTACCTAAACAAACCAAATTTGCCATTACTCTTTGAATATTTCTTTAAAGAAGTAATTTTTTTTCGTGGAATCATGACTTCCATTTCCAATAAAATCTTAGCAATTCAGGAATATATGTATATTTTTTAAATGAATCAAGGTTGGAATATTAGAAACTTGCAACATAAGTGCAATTTAAAAAAAAAAAAAAGGATGAATATTTACAGATAGCTTTACTTTTATCTGAGGTAGTATGTCTATACCTAATTCTTCCAAGCTCAGAGAAAACTCACCTTCATTATTCATATACCTAAACAACTCTGTTAACAACTACTTCTAATTGCCATATGGAACTAAAGCTTTGAGAGAGACATTTATATGAAACAGAAACTGTAGAAAAGGATATTCTCTCCTTTATTAATCTGATGCCAACATTTTGCTAATTAAACCACTACATTTCTCATGTCACTTCCTACGTAGGTCAATAGAAGAGAAGATACATTTGGGCAACCTTAAGGATGAATCCCAGGGGAGCATCCCACAAACGCATGGTATTTAAGCTTGCAAGTTTATTAAACAAATCACAGAATATATTCCAGTCTAAATCACAGACGTGGCATGACACAATTAGAAGATTTATTGATTCTTTGGTCTACAGATCTCACAGCTTGCTCTGGGGGCTCTACACCCACCAGAACCAACAGATTTGCTTCATCACAACTAATCTTTCTAAACTAGAGCAATGAAGTTTATAAAGTTGAAAATGCCTGACTTCAACTTTGCTTGCTTTCAACTTTGCTTCTATTTTAACCTAACTATAAACTGAACACATTTTGTATTAGTCCCATGTGTCACCACCCTGAATTATTGGCACCCAGCCTCCAATAGCAGAATCACTGTATGAAGCAAAGAAAAAAAATGAAATAAACAATATTTTCTTTAGACTATCTACCATCTGCCTGCATAAGCAGTTCTTACCTCTTTATGTAGTCTTTCTCTTCTTGCTGGGCAAGTGATGAGAATTATAGGATCTGGCCACAGATACAAGGTTATACAAAAGTTTGGCTTTGTGCTTCACTTTATATTTCCAACACAATATGGATATGAATGAATTATAGATTTCCCAGAACTCAGCTAAGCTACCAAAAATTTATAGGAGTCGACAATTTCACAGCAAGGGTATGGAAGTTTCTTTTCAATGTTTAATATTTTCTTTTACTTTGTGGCATATAAAAGTGTCAATATTTCTGTCAACAGAAAATTTATTGTTATTTGAGACTATGTGGTAAAATGAATATGTAGTGGAATGAATTAGATTCCTTAGATTCTACCTTTGGATAAAGAGGTGCCTGACAGTTGTTTATATGAAAATGTTATAATTAATTTGTCAATCGAACTACATAGATGTCTTCAAAAGTAATGTATCTTATTTATTTCCATGAAAACTGCAACAAATACAAAAAGCACAATAACACTCTTTGATAGAGCAAATTCTCAGCTACAAAACACTATTTTTTTAAGATAGTCACCACCATTAGCCATGCATTTTTGCCAGCAATGAAGAAGAGCTTACATGCAGCAATTGTAAAAATTTGCACCAGTGGAGATGACCCACAGTCACTGTTGACACATCTGAAATGCACCTTCTACTCCTTCACTGTGCTCACACCCACATCACCGTAAGCATTCAGCAAGTGCCACTGAATGTCAGTGGGTGCAATTTTTTCCACATGGAGGAATTCAATTCCACACCTTTGCTTCATCCATATTTCCATGTCAGATACCATTTTGTCAGTCTGTCCCTCTGCTGCCATCTGTTTCACAGCAAAAAAATATAATGGAATATTGGTTGAAAGGTTTAATCTCTACAGATTTGTTCATTTTCTTTCTCTGAGGCAAAGAATGTTTAGGTAGTTCACCATGAAAAACTGAGTGAACTGGTTCACTTCAATGATAGATCTTTGTGGCTTAATACTGGCACCTGTCAAATACCTTTGTGATGGCAACTGACATCACATACAGTTGGATTGTTTGTGCTGTGATCCTATTCTCTTTCTACGGAGCTGTGTGTTGTGAAAAATGTCCCTAGCAAAGACAAATCAGAAGTTCAAAGGAAATTAAGAGCAAAGGAAAAACATCTTTACTTGTGCTTTCATAGAATCATAGAATCGTGTAATCACAATATGACTTGGATTGGAAGGGACTTCAAAGATCATCCAGTTCCAAATACCCTGTTGTGGACAGTGTTGCCATCCACTAAATCAGAATGCTCAGGAACCCATCAAACCTGGCCTTCAATGCCTCCAGGGATTGGGCATCCACAGCTTCTCTGGGCAGCCTGTTCCAGTGTTTCATTACCCTCTGAGTGAATAATTTATTCCTAACATCTAACCTAAAAGTTCCCTCTTTCAGTTAAAATCCGTTTCTCCTTGTCTTATCGCTATTTACCAGAGTAAAAAGTTGGCCCTCCTCCTGCTTATAAGCTCCTTTCAAGTTTTGGAAGATCACAGTGAGGTATCCCCTGAGCCTTCTCTTCTCCAAGCTAAACAATCCTAGCTCCCTCAACCTTTTGTCATAGGAGAGGTGCTCCAGCCCTCTGATCATCTTTATCGTCCTAGAGTATGGACCTGCTCCAACAGCTCCACAACCTTCTTGTACTGGGAACCCCAGTCCTGGACACAATACCCTGGATCGCGTCTCACAAGGGCTGAGTAGAAGGGGAGAATCAAATCCCTCTCCCTCCTAGCCTCCCCTCTTTTGATGAAGCCTGGGATACTATTGATCTTTTGGGCTGCAAGAGCACACTGCTGACTCACGTTCAGCTTTTTGCCCTTCAGGACCCCAAGTGTTCTCCATAGGGCTGCTCTCAATGAGCTTTTCTTCCAGTCTGTATTTTTATCTAGGATTGCCCCAGTACCAGTGAAACATCTTGCACTTGACCTTACAGAACCTCACTAGGTTCTCAGATGCACCTTTCAACCCCGACCAGGTCCTTCTGGATGGCATCCCTTCCCTCTACTGTATTGACTGCACCATTCAACTTAATGTCATCAGCTAACTTGCTGAGGGTACTGAATCCCATAGTCATTGATAAAGGTGTACCAGCCCCAAGACAGACCTCTGCAGGACTCCGTTTGTGGCCTCTATCTGGATACAGAGCCACTGACAACAACTCTCTGACTACAACCATCCAGCCAATTCTTTATTCACTGTACAGTCCAAACTTCAAAACCATATCTATCCAATTTAGAGATATGGATATGTTTCAAGACCATGTCAAAGGCCTTACACAAGTCCAGGTAAATGACATCAGTCACCTTTCCTTGGTCCATTGATGCCATCATAGAAGGCCATTGGATTGGTGAGGCAAGAACTGCCCTTGGTGAAGCCATGCTGGCTGTCTCAGATCACCCCCTGATCTTGTAAGTGGCTTAGTATCTTTCCCAGGAGGATCTGCTTCCGTCTACCTTTCTTAAAAAGGGAAGTGATCTTTCCCTTTTCCCAGTGACTGGGAAACCTCATCTGATAGCCATGACTTTTCAAATATGACGGAGAGCATCTTGGCAACCACATCAGCCAGATCCTTCAGGACTATAGGGTGCATATTGTCCAGCCCTGTAGAACTGAACATTCAGTCTCATTAGGTGGTCTTGGACTATCTCTGCTCTTACGTTGTATTTTGCTCTTTTGACCCCCGCTTGGAAGTTCAGGGACATGAGATACCTGGGAAGCCTGAGTGACAGTGGAGACCGAGGCAAAGAACTCATTAAGTACCTCAGCCTTTTCCACATCTAAGGAGGCTAGTTTTCCCTTTTCATATATCAGAGAGGGTACACTCTCCTTTGCCTGTCTCTTGTGATCAGCATACCTAAATAAACTCTTCCTGTTGTTTTTTACATTCCTTGCCAAGCTTTATTTCATATGTCTTCATATGTTAATTTCATATGTTTTCCTGATCTTGTCCCTACATATCCTGACAGCATCCCCATATTCCTCCCAAGCCACCCATCTCTGCCTCCACTGCTTGTACATTTCCTTCTTTTCCCTCAGCCTCACCACCTTGCTCAGCCATCCTAGTTTCTTTCCTCCTCTGCTTGACACTAGAATCAGGGGTAGCTCTAGGAAATTTGCAGTATCTGACTGTCAGATGCATTTGCATCAGTTTCTGACCTCAGCCTCTACAAAATATAAGTACAAGGAACAAGCAGCTTCTTTTTAGGCAAAAAAGACTCTTGAATTCCTAAGGAATGAAGAGATGCTGCTCTGGATGAGGTAAGTATTTAACTTTAAACATACAAGTAATTCCATTGCTTTGTTGGTGTTCAAAATCAAGAATTTGTTTGATCACTTTAATAAACTGGATATCAACACAGAATATACAGCAATTCCCCAAAGGAAATTCTCAAAGGCTGGATAAGGATAAGGACAAAAGATTATCAGTTTTATTATTGTTTAACTCGATCTTTACTTTCCTTAAATTACTCTCTGAAATAGTTGTTGAACTAGCTTTCTTTTGTTGTTGTTTTCTATTTTGTTTTCGTTTGTTTTTTTTTTATTTTATTTTATGTGGTTTGGGGGGAAATTGTTTTGCTTTGCTTTTGTTATAAGAAATACAGAACATCTGCAACTGAGCAGATGTGTTTATTTACAACATCAAACCAAAAATTTTTACATATGTTTGGAAGGAGAGCCTTAAAGGCTTTCTTAAAATCTTTTTTTTTTTTTTTTAATTATTGCTTTTCTTCTTTTGATAGCACCAATCTTCTGAAAATGTGAAATGACCATCTTCTCAAAATTCATTTGAGTCGTTCGCTTTCAAACTGTTCAATCTATGCAACAAATATCTTGCTTTCTCCTGGGAAGCTTTTCCTTTTAAGATGTCAAATTACATGTGAAGGGCTAATTTCCATCTGGAGACCTTATCAGCGAGGATCTTTCTTCTTCACAACCTTGGGAGTGAAATGTTTTTCTCTTGTATAACTTTTTTTTCTTTTTTCTAGAACTGTAAGGAACTGTCTGATACAAACTGCAATAGCATTTGCACTCATCCTAAGTTCAGCTTTAAAACAAATCTGCAGAAGTTGTTTGTTCATGTTTTCTGTATATTTGAGAAGTACAACAAGGCTTTTTCAGAGTTTTCACAATACACTGTTATGTGGGAAAATTATCATCCAATTTTTTATGGTGTATTTTATATGTAGTATATGGTATATATGTGTTCCAAAACATTAGTTGAGCCATTTGGCAGAAGTTATGCAGTATTTCTTCTTTGCTCTCTAATACTTATATGATGTATCAGCCTATTTTTTTTTCAAAGGTTCATCATAAACAGAAACTGTCCTTTAGTGTCGTTCACTAGTTTGAGCTTGTATAAATCACAAAGCATACCTAATTTTAGCCCCTATACCAAGTTCATTGCACCAGGTTTTTTGTAGTTAATATGCATCCCAGAATAGTTAAAGTATCTTAACTAGTGATACTGCTGATTGAATTGACAACTGTGATATGTTCTCCCTTCCCTTCCCTTCCCTTCCCTTCCCTTCCCTTCCCTTCCCTTCCCTTCCCTTCCCTTCCCTTCCCTTCCC
>JAOWBP010052156.1:0-13647 GCA_028571105.1 Tragopan temminckii
GTGGCCCTGCATGTGGCAGGGGGGTTGGAGGTTCATGATCCTTGAGGTCCCTTCCAACCCTGGCCATTCTGTGATTCTGTGATTTTCCTGTTCTTGGACCTCCAAAGCACCTTGCAGAGATGAACAAGTATCAGTCATCCTCTAGAGAGGCCCCACAAGACTATGGAAGGAAGGGGAAGAGCACTGCTGGGAGACAGCATCAGACAGATGCACCCAGAAGATTGCATGACTGGGTTATGACTCAGTGCAGGGCCCAGTTTGGATCGCTGACTCACTCTGTGTCACTACCAGCAGAGGTGAGAGGCCACTTGGCATGTCACAAGCAACAGCTTGTTGTTTGGCCCCACGCTCATCGAACCCTGCCACCACTCCATCCCCGGGCTCAGGGCTGCCCTGAGGGCACTGGGGACCTAGGTGGGAGATGAGAGGCTGATCTACTCCACTGCTCCCCAGTAGAGTGTTTCAGGTCTCCTTGAGACACAGGCATCTCAATCTTGGAGAAAAGCACCATCTGAGCAGATGGCCCCAAATAAGGAGCAATGCTGTTGTTTTGGTAACAAATCTGATGTGTAATGGCAATGGTAAGTAAAACAAAACTGAGAAGTCTTACGTTATTGACAACAGCACAAAGTGGTCTTTATACGAAAGTTGCCCTAGCAATTTGAAAGTGCAAAGACAAGTTGGAGAGAGAGAAACGCTTCTTTATCTTTTCTTTCTGTTTTTTTCTTTTTTTTTTTTTTCTTTTTTTCTGCAGGTGACCTGAATAGCAACAAGATGTCTGAGGCATGGCCCTCCCCTGCTGCCTGCTCGCTGGTTTGTGCTGGGAGAGATCAGTGTGCTTTTTCTTGGGAGTTCTATTCCCAAGGAATTTACACTTCTGGTCTCCGCTGTCTGAGGACACCTCAGGAATGGAAATGGGCACCCCAAATTGGGAGCGCCTTGAGGTGAAGATTGGGACTGGATTGTCTGCCCATCCGAGGTCTGCAGTGACCCTGCATCTCCCTTGCCCTGGATGAAGTCCTTGAGGGCTGCCACATCGTGTGGGACACACGGGTGAGATGGTGACCTGAAATAGGCAGTGGGGCTATCCAGAGCTATGCCAGCTCTGCAATCTTTGCATATTTAAGAACAGGGGATTTAATCTAAGCATTGCTGTCCCTGATCAAACGGGGGCTCAGCAGAGACTTCCTCCATGCGTGGCCAGGCTGAAAAGCAGAGTTACGTCATGGGGAACAACAGGCAGCTGTCTGTCTCTGTGCCCATTCTGTGCTGCTTATCGGCAGGGCAGCGAGTGGCTCCTTTTAGGGATGTGTTTGCTTTGTCTGACTGTGGCAGTGAGATAGGGGCTGAGGCATCCACTGCCAGTGTCAGCATTATAGATGTCTGCTCCCAACCTAAACCTTCACTGTGTCCAGCTCAAGGCCTTGTGCCTGCCTTCTCCATGCTTTCATATAGATCTGTCCTGCTCAAATTTGTTTGGGTCATCCCCATATCAAGATTCACCTGAAAGCCCTCTTAACCCACTTACTAATCTTTTCATCTCTCTGAAAAGAGAAAAGAAATGCTCATATTTTTCTCAACCATTTGCAAAACACATAGTTCTGGGATGAGAAGCTGGGATTGTCCCCAACCCTGGCTCCCCTCAACCCATCCTCAGCAATTTCTTAGTCAACTTCAGGAATAAACAACTTGCTAACGACATGGCACGAGAAGGGCTGATCTGGCTCAACCTTAGTGACAGGTTATCAGGCACATTGATCCCACTCACATTTCTGAATGAAGAGGTTTCAGCATCCTGCAGCCCTGGGGCACCATCTCAGTGCCTGTGTGTCCTGGAGTACTGGTGGCCACCCTGGATCATCCTCCAGGGCATGGTGACCTTGCTCAAGATGAGCCAACACTTGGGACTGGATGCTAATTTTGTCGTGATGGGGACTGACTTTCTGCATTTTGGATGCCCTTTTGAAATGTTGGAATAGCAGATGTGAGGGTCTGGTCTTGGATTTTCCTTGGTTGCAGTGCTGTCCCTTGCTTGTCAGGTGGCTTCTGAAGTGATGGAGAGCCTTGGTTCCCTTCCCATAGAGCTGCCAAATCTGCAGTAGAGAAAGCAGCAAGACATAAGTGATAAATATGGAGGAAAAAGAAATTTCTCAAGGATGATCAGGTCGTAGAAAAGTACGCAGGCAGAGAGTATCATATAGGAAGAATTTGCCTGGGAAGTGGCTGGAATCTGAGCATTTTAAAGGTTCCTCATCTCATATATTCAAAGGTTTTTTGCTCTGGAAGCTATGGTTTTCCTTGTTTTCTTCCTCATCTGCACCTCTCCTTCTTTTGTCCTTTCCAGGGCACATCCCTCAGCTTTCTGTGTCTCTTTCTGCTCTGGTTCTCTTATCTGCCCACTCCTTCCCTCTTGTTTCTCACAGCTAGTGAGAATGTGAAGTCATTTGGAGACAGGGTGAGAGGAACATTTGCCAGTTATTTTGAAGCAGTCTTGAGGACCACATTACAGCTTTCTTTAGCAGATGTTCTCTAATGCTGATGCACTTTCTTTTCTCAGGAATCAAAAAATGCCCTCAGCTTTCGATAGGGTTCATTTTTGGAGATGCCGTTCAGCATCCCTACAAAATATAATCAGTTTTTGAATACAGAAAGCTGGATTACCTGAGGTCTCAGATAGGATGAGCCTGGAGCAGTCATGCTGAAGCCAAATGGATCCATCTTTTTACACTCAAAGAAGTAAATTTTTCCAGTATAGTAAGCTTGTGCTAAAGAAAAAAGTGGAAAAGATGACAATTCAGGGAAAATTCTTCTTTTATCTTTTTTAAACCATGGGAGCCTTCATTCATCTCAGTCATACCAAATGAGCGACTTGGGAAGCGGAGCTGTGGTTACACCCTGAAGAGTGTTGGTTCTGTATCAGCCAAACTGTAGGAAAGTGTTAAAATAACCTTCTGCCATCCCATTATCAAAAAGAAAAGAATAAAAAAGGAGATAATCCTTGTTTAAATATCACAAGCAGCAGCTGAGTCAGTGGGAGCTTTAGACTGGAAATGTCAGAGAGGAATTTAGATTTTCAGAGCAGTTGCTGCTCTGCAATTATCATAAGTCACTTACAAGGACCCCTTGTCTCTCGTTGCCCTCAACCACACATCTGCAGGGAGGGGGAGCAGAGACAAAACACATGGCCCTACTGGTGACTGATAAGGAAAACTAAATGCTATCCCACTAAAGGCACAAGGCGAATCCCTTCAGGCTATGGCCGGGCTTCTGGGACTGCAGGTCAGACGTAAGCAGGCAAAGGCAAACCAATGGGAGAAGCAGGGAAGCAATATGAGAAAAAGGAGAAAATTGAATGTAAGCTTGTCCCCCAGAAGGCATTTATTTGCTTCTGGTACTGTTTGGGGTGTAAGAATGAGGAGGTTTTTTCTAGGTTTCTATTCTGCCTATGACTCCTTTCCTCTTTTAAAAGCACAGCTTGTTGCAATCTAGCACGTCCTTGATGTAAATTAAATCAGTGAAAATACTATTAACTCTCCTGAGACAGGCACTGCCCCCACAAGCATGAGAAAGGGGAAAGGATAGGCACTTAAAACTCATAATTTCCACTGCATTACGTGCTGCAGAAACACACACTTTCCCAGCACAGGTACATGTGAGAAAGTGAAAGACTTCCTCTGCAGGGATGGTGTGGGTTTTATTAACCCATCTTTTCTCACTAAAAATGTCAAGTTTCCAAGGTCAGCTCTTGTCTAGGCGCAGGGCAGGAGGACCTCAGCCATCCTGTGGCGGTGGGAAATGGCGGGGATCTGTCATGCCTTTCTGACTGGGGACAGCAGGCACTGATGCTCCAGCTCTGTGCTTTGTCGCTGTGGGACACAGATGTCACAGCCGTATCTCCTCCACATCTCATGCAGCGTGTTGGTGTACAGTCCCCATTAGTTTACTGTCCCATCCCTGTGTCTGATAGGCACTGTCTTCCAGTGAAATATCCCATTCTGCTCAGGGAACTTTAAACAAAGAGGAATATGGTTACCTGAATGCTTGGTGGGTTTGCTCACTCTCACTATTAAAAATGCATCTCTTACTGCTAACTTGAACTTTTATTCTTTGCCTAACTTTCAACTTCTGATGTATCCTCCAATGGATTAAAGTATCTGTATTTGGAGAGAACTGTCCTACCACTGGGAGAACAGGAAATACCATAATGTAGACCCTTCTGTTCCATGGTGTCATCCCAGTAGCTTAATGGTAGAATTACTGAAGTCAGACATATTGCATCAGTGTAGATCTCAGACTCTCCTTTCTTTACTTTCCATGACTATGGATCAATAAAACACTGTTGATACACTTTGAAGATCCTGAAGACAAGCACAAGGCTTTGATGAGTCATCCTCTTAAGCCTGCTGGGAGACATGAATCTTGCCATGGGTGATACATTTGCATTCCCCCTCTAAAAAGAAAAGGAAAATGTTTTCTCATCCCTTTCCCAGTGCACTTGCTTGATGGCTACCTGTCAGGAATAACAGATAAGATCCTGAGCAGATATGAAACGATAGGAAAGCAATGATTTCACTGTGAAATGCTGGTGCCAATTTCCAATTCCAAACTGGTTGTGTCTACGTAATAGATCTCATCCTTTTGTTTTGCCTATAAGCAGAACTATGAATAAACATTTGTACGAAGTCAATACAGTGACATTTTCATAGGTCTGAGACCCTCTGTGTGACTCCTAATGCTAAAATCACATCAGACCTTTTGTCTGACAGGCAGATGGCTTTTGTCCTCCAGTGCCCGAGGAAAGAGGGAGTTAGAAGTGAATGATTTTGTGTACATGTGGTAGGATCACTGAGCTGTATTGCACAAGTCCACTTGTTCTGACGTGTTAGATAAATTACATCTTACTGCATGACATGGGTGGATGAGCAAGAAGGCTATGATCCTAACTTTCTCTTTCTCTGTAGAGAAGGAGTTGAAGAATCCAGGTCTTGCAGACCTCTTAGTGCTAGGACTTCAAAGGACTTGGAGAGAAAATAATAACATCAATCCCTTCTCTGTATATATTCAGCAAGGCAAAGACTCAATGGGAAATCAAACTACAGGCAAGAGAAGACATTTCTCAGGTTGTGGAAAGCAAGCTAAACCCTCCACTGCCCTGAAACCTCTTCTGGTCAAGTTGACCTAAGGAATGCATCACAGAGGATGACTTTCCTTTAGCAATGAAATGGGAACATTGCTCCCAAAAGTGAGATCACGCAATGAGCAGCAAACCAGGTGACTGCCTTGGAACCAGCAGCATGGTCCCCTAGCCCTGCTTCCCCTTTTTGGGGCTCACCCTTCTGAAAGCAGACTAGAGCAAATGCTCCCATTGATTTCCAAATCCATTGTCCACTATTTCTTCATAGCAGCGCTGAAAAGAGTGGCAGCTACAGCTATAACCAGCCTTAAAACAGAAGGCAGAGTTAAATGACTTGCCCCCAGCCGTACAGCAAGCAGTCAGAAAATGCACTGCTGCGTCTTCTGCGCTGCTTGTTGCAATAGAATTAGCACCAGAAGTTTGATTTTTCTTGTCATAATGTTTCTGATGTTCTCAGGCTCCTGTTTACCCACATAACACTTTTTTTTTTTTTCCTCAAGAAAAGCAAATTCACTGTCAAACTCAGTGTTCAATAATTCTATGCCAGATTTCCATACAATAATTACTGATTCTGGAGGGCTTTTTTTTCCCCCAGTCTGGGAGTTCCTAGACTCCATCCTTTCCTCTTCTCAAAAAAGGCTGCAACTTAATGTATTTTCAAAGGAAAGCTGACTCCAGAGCTAGGAGAAAAATATTAGGAATCACAGATATAAATTAAAATCACAAAGGCTGGCCGTATAGGGGGAGACCTGCTACAATACACGTGGGAGGCAACTTTCCACACAAAGGTGAAATTCCCTAAGGACTTTGCTGAAGAATTTGTCTACAAGTTGAAATACGGTGGGACAGAGGTGTCAGCCATTGTTTTTATGACCATACAACACTCCAAGAGACAGTGCATTTTATTCGCTCCCCCCCCCCCTGCTCCTGGCTGTCTGTTTGCTGCCCACGTTTCCAAAGAGAAAATTGCTCCTAAGTGCTTCCCCATTGATCCGAGACAAGATGGTTATTTTGGATTCTGCAGTAACGGGTGAATCATCAATACAATGTTTCTGAATTTACACTTGTACGTTCCAGATCCATTTCCTGATGCAGAAATGGAGGGATTGCTGCTGCTTTTGTTTCTGAAAACTCAGGGCTAAATACCCAGTTCCTGGGGAGAGGGAGGTGCTGAGTTTTTCCTCCATTCAAGCAACCTTCCTTCCCTCTGCAAATTTATTCTTCAATAAGTTTTGCCTGAAATCATTGTATTTTCACCTGGAAAGTTGATTTCTGTAAAAATTTTTCAGGATTGCAATTTCAGTATTGACCCAAGAGAGGAGATTTGATTAGGAAGCAAAATACGAGTGGCATGAGTGCAAATTGACTCCGAATGTGGAGTTGTGAGATCAGTCGGTCCCAAGGTCCAAAGTCAAAGATAAGCAGACATTTTTGATGTGTTATAGAATATTTTCAGATTCAGTTAGAAACTGAGCTGGCCTTCTGAAATGTGAAGTCACAAACACAGAGGTTTGCACTTAGCTGCTGAAGGGTGTTGGTTGTGACCCTTCAGTCATTGCGTTTGCACCTGTGGGGCAGAACAATCCTGGACATCATGCTTAAAAAATATATCAATACAGATCATGGCAAAAAGGTGCTGGAGTTTGTACAGCCCTACTCCATCTCCTATTGGAAATTATTTTCTGCCACTAGTGTGCGTGTATGTACTTCTTTGTGTATGTGTTTTCATTTTGCCCTGAGATTCACCCACTGGTTGGAATAACAATCCCTGCAACGGGGCTTTTCATCTCCCAGAGCCCACCTCTACAACTCAGGGAACAGAGGACCCCCACACCTGGCTCATCCACCAGAGCAGACCTGAAGCTGTTAAACCTCACCTGATCCAGCTGTGCTTTTATGCCAAGGTCTCAGAATACATCTCAGAACACTTAACAAGGAGCTACACAGCTATACTCCTTGCAGCTCCCCCTTCCTTGGGATCATCTGTTGTGAGTGAGTATGAGCACAAAAGCTAGTGCTTTCCAGATGATAGAATACTGCGAAGTTAAGAGGTAGATATGGATTTTAATTATCTTTTTTTTTTTTTTTCTCCTGCTGATGCCCCAGTCCTAGAGGCTGCAATGACATGGAAGTCTAGGGTGTCATTATGGGTTATTAAACTTTGAGACGCTCAAAAGCGTTGAAAGGAGATGAGGGAAAAAAAGACATCTCTTGACGAAGCTGGCTAACCACTGCTGTAATTGCTTCATATAGCAGACTGTAATTATTCAGGCTATGGAAGAAAAGAGGGAGAGGGTGCGAGTAGGTGGGAGAAAGAGCAACAAGAGGACCTGGTCACTCCACATAACCACCAGAGTTTTCTCCTCAATTGCAATGGGAGATAGCAGCTTGCCCTCACAATGGTGGACACAGTCCCTTTCTTTGGCCCTTGGTGGGACATTTCTGCAGCTCAAAGCCTGTCCCTGCAGCTTCCTGAACCACTAGAGAGCCCCCCACCATCACTGGGCTGGCATCACCTCTGTCACTAATTCCCCCTGGAATTCATATCAAGGCCACAGACTGTTGCATGGAGATACCTCCAACTCTCATAATGAGAGATGGCAGTCTGGCAGAAGGAGGTTTTCCTCTTGGTCCACGCATCCAAAGTGCAACGACCAACAGTGTTTGCTGTTCCTGCTTTATGTAAGATAAATCCCCTAAAACACACAGCTGGTTACACATAGCACTCGCACACATTCACAGACAGTCATGTGATTGAAGTCTGAGAAACAAAGCACTAATGAAGACCAATCCATCCATTGTATTTACTTCATAAAGCTTCCTAAATGCTCCTCTTTCATTAGAAAATTCGGTATTTAATCAACATACAAAAGCCTTGGTGTGGGAGCAGAGCCATAATTTAACCAAGTAGCCTCACACTCCTAAAAGTCATAGAATCATAAAAGTTGGAAAAGACCACCGTTACCATTTAGTCCAACCGCAACCCATCACCATGCCCTCTGATGACGTCTCTCAGTACCACATCTCCATGTTTCTTGAACACTTCCAGAGACATCGACTCCATCACCGCTCTGGGCAGCCTGTTTCAGTGCCTCACCACTTCTTCTGAGAAAAAAAAAATTCCTAATACCCAATCTGAACCTTCTTCTGGCACAACTTGAGGCCATTCCCTCTAATCCCATTGCAAGTTATGCGGGAGAAAAGACCAATGCACACTTCACCACATCTTTCAGGTCACTGTTGAGAGTGATAAGGTCTCTACCTGGCCTCCTCTTCTCCAGACTGAACAATCACAGCTCCCTCACCCACTCCCCGTAAGACTTGCGCTCCAAATCCTTCACAGTTTTGTTGCCCTTCTTTAGAAACACCCGAGGGCCTCAATGTCTTTTTGTAGTGAGGGAAGTCGTGCCTGGTATTGGCAGAACTTGCACATAAACCTAAGCAGGAGGTTTACAGAGATGCAGATGTTTTGCCCTTGGTTGCATAGGATGCAGGACTGCACTTCGGCTCTGCAGAGGCTCTGTGCTTGACAGCATTTCTGTGCAATGTGGGACTCTCATCACCAGACAGACGTGGGGTGACAGATTAACAGGGCTTAAAGAAAGCAAGAGTTGTATGCCTAATTTAGCATCCCTATAAAGGAGAGGAATTAAAAATCAAGGGCTTTGTGATGAACTAAGAAGAAGAGCTGATGAGCTTAAGTACAGTGCTGGATTTTGCAAGGAGAGAAACAATACGTAATGAAAAAAAGGAAATCAGAATATGTAGTTGAAGTAATCCCACATATTTATACAATAATCTCGAAAAACTTGCCTGATGTTATCGGCTCCTTTTAAAGCCTCTATTTGTCAGAAGAGCCCTCACATGTGATCTCTGAATATGTTACAGCCTGCAGGAAGGCTGGCTGACTTGTTCTGTTCCATTTTATTAAAGTACTTTATCCATTTTCTCTATTCTTCACGTGAACTGACATTTTAAGGCTATCCTTTCAGTAAATTGATTACAAATTTGAATAAGCGGAATTTGCTTTGATGGCTGATTTTAGGTTCATCATCCCTGGCAAAGACCTTTAAATTAACTAGTTACCACAAATAAAAGATCTATCAAAACGGTTGTGCTTTTTGATTTTAAGAAAACAGAATGAAGAAAACTTTTCTTCATCCTAGGATTGAACTGAAAACCAAAAGTGCCAAAGTCCGGTATTCTACTTGCTGCTTTAAAGGGTAGCATAATTCAGAAGAGTACGTTCAGAATGAAAAGTTTATTTGATATTCAAATATGATCGTTATAATTCACCTCCTTCCAAGCCTGCCTTTCTTTCCTATACAAAATCCCAGGGAAGTTCTCCCAGTCTTGGAAAGCATTAGCTTGGTACTGGAGAGTTGTTGCCAGTCAAAGAATCATAGAATCAGTAAGGTTGAAAAGATCGCTGAGGTCTTTGAGTCCAGTCATCAGCCCATGTCTGTAACCACTTTAAACCATGTCCCTCAGTGCCACCACTCCGTGGTTCTTGAACACTTCCAGGGACGGTGACTCCACCACCACTGTGGGCAGCCTGTGCCAGTGCATCACTACTCCTCCTGAGAGGAGATCCTTCCTAACATCCAACCTGAACCCCCTCTTACCCCCAGTGCAACTTGAGGCCATCACCTCCTGAACCGCACAGGAGGAGAAGTCCAATCCTGAACGCAGCAGGACATCTCTGGGTTGGGTCCTGCTGTGCCACATGCTGCCACAGACCAAACTTCTTTCGGCATTTGGCCTCTGAGGCATTGCAGCAAGAATAGCAAAGCCCTTGGATAGCAGGATGCAGAGGTAGGTTTTCCCCCACGTTGTTTTCTCCACAGCCTTTTTCTCCTCTGAGGATGCAAGGGGCCTAATCCTGCTGGCCTGCTGGCAGCATGCCATGGCCAACCCAACTCTGGAGGTGCGTGTACAAGAACAGCAACCAGTCCAATAGCTGAGCTGGGGGAATTGGTGCTACTTTCCTCTTTACTGCCTCAGTGACATAGCAAACAAGGGGGAAATAAAAGGGTGAATCTTTCCCTTCTGTTTATTTTGTCCTTTTAACGGATCAAAAACCTTTCACGCAACACCCAAGCCGGGAAAGTGAATCTAGCAGATTGAAAAAGAGTGAGAGAATTATATCAAGAAAAAAAGAGAGGGGTGAAAAACAGGGAAGAAATCTTTTGGGCACAGGCAAACAAGTGGGGGGAGCAGCAGGTCTGTGAAGGCAGGGTGTCTGCAATCTTTGTGGCGATTAGATTTAATGGGACAGAAACGCTTCTCTCCTTCACGTCCCCTCCTCCTCTCAGCCTGAGGGGGGAAAGGAGGGAGGTGGTGATGGGGGGGTTGCGGCAGGAGGGGAGAAGCTTTGAAAGAATCTTTGACGTCAGCCTCACCCTATAAAAGGCTGGCAAGGAGCTGAAAAGCGGAGAGCAGAGCTCGTGGAAGAGTGAAGATGCCAACTCCCAACATCTCCACCTCTGCAGCCAAAGGCTTCCGCAGGGCGGTGTCGGAGCTGGACTCCAAGCAAGCCGAGGCCATCATGGTAAGACCACTCTACTCCACTTCTTCCCTCTCCCCTGAAAAATGCAGCCTCTCCTCCAGCGATAGGCAGTGGCAGACAGGCATAGAGGGGTCAACACTATCTCTAGGGGTGTTCCCCAGCCACTTCTCTAAACCAGGAGAAGTAAATGACCCCCACACTCATCTCTACATACTGATGTGTGAAATGCAAAGAATTAGGGGGACAAAAGCTAAAACAAATGCACCCTCACCCCCCCCTGCAGCCAAAAGCAACTAAAATAACCCATAGACCTAAGGCAGGAGTAACAAGGCATCCTCAGCATCTAATACAATTTGAAAAACTTAATGCTATGCTTCATTGCTAGACGTTAAGCTGCAGAGATTTCATCTGTTATAGCATAATGGAAAAGTGCGAATTTCATTTCAGACTACATGCAAGGTGCAGGCAATTCACTCAGTTTGCTGTTGCTCTCTCAGTACATCCTTCCCACATTTCTGCTCCCACCCCCTCATTATTATTTAGGGGCCCTGTTTTAACCTCGAGGAATACTTCTGCACACGCTAAAGCTGCAGATACAAGGGAAAGGAGAGAAAACTTCCCGCTGGGCTGTCAAGTGCCTTTAGAAAGCAAATTCTAGTAAATCCTTTGGGTAGACTGTAGGGATGGAGCGCTAGCCCAAATGGCAAGGCAGCCAGGAAAAGGCTAGAGACCACAGGCATGAGACAGCTCTGTGGGTCAGGGAGGTGGCCAGGCTCTGGATGACCACTGATGGCACGGGGAGGGGACACTCTTGGGATACCTAGCAGGAGGAAACCTGATGGAGGCACAAAAGGTGTTTTGGAGCACGCAGCATGCCAGAAAGCAAGAGAAACAATTAACAAACAAAGAGGTAAGCTCACTTTCAGTAGTAAATGAAAGTCAGGGAAGGCTTTCCTCCTGCACAGGCATTTCCACCCTGGCAAAATAATGAACACTTAAGTGGCTCTTCAAAAACGGGGATTTTCCAGGTTGCTTTGTCAGATCAGTACTTGAGATGCTGGCTTGTCTGGCAAAGGGGTGAGAGTTTGGCGATTGGGCAGGCAGGGATGCTGTGCTGTGTTTGATGGGAAGTGTGGCCTTGGGTGCAAGGGCTGCAAGAATCTGAGTCTTTTGGACATGCTGACAGGAGCGTGGCAGCCTGGAAGAGCAGATATAAAACTTCAGACCACCTCTGCATCCCTTCTTGGAATAGAAATCCACAGAAAAGCAAAAAATAAATAAAAAATAGCTCTCCTACCTCATGTTGGAGATCTCCGCAATCCCTTGGCTTATTTTGCTGGCTTGCACTAAGCGAGAGGCATGACTCTGCATTTGTGTGTAGCAGCACTCAACCCCAGCCCTCATGTTCTAAGGCCATTGGCCACCCAGTCCCTACCACCAGCACACCAGCAGGTCAGAGGTGTCAGAGGTGTCACAGAGCTTTGCAATCCCAAGACTCACCCACACCTGAAGGTGTTTCATGCACCAGCTGTGACAGCCAGAGATAAACCCTGTGGAAAATCCTTCAGGTTGTATATTTAGATTTTCTGCTCACAGTTTTTCTTTGCAAGATATCTTGTATCTGTAACAGGAATTTGGTTACCGAGCGTTGAATAAGGAGATGGCAGCTGGAAGCCAAACAGCAGGAAGGATTGCCCAGGATTGCTACAAATAACAAGTCTAAATGCTTTAATTCAAAGCATCACATTTTTAACAGCTAGGCACAGAGAACTGCAGCAATTTCAAAGAAAGAAAAATTAATCCTTTGTACAAGGTGAATGACCAAGTCAGACTCAGATCCCAGGGAGGTAAATAAGTGTTCTGCAAAATTAAATCTCTCACTTTAGCTGGATAGGCACTGAGGGAGTTAGTCCACAGGAAAAATCGGAAAGTAAGAGCATCTTCCAAAGAATAGAAGTCATTTATCACAAGAGATCATTTTGACTAGTTTATATAAAAAATGGTGCCTAATTTCCAGAAAAAGGAGGCAACACCCTGGAGAGCATAAACGTGAGAAACAGGAGAGATGATGCTGAGAGAAAAAGCATCCATGCAGCAAGCAGGCAGACTCCTCCTGATGTTCTTTTCCTAAAAAAAAAACCAGCCTTGCCCTTTTTCTATGAACTTCCCCACTTCAAGTGTGGATCCAAGCATCTCCCAGAGCCCTTAGACATGGACCAAACCCCCTGATTCTGCCTGTTGGCAGCATAGTTATACCATCATAACTCCTCCCAGCAGAAATTTAACTTGACTTATGGGAGTCTGGCTCCCCTCCATCCATCCTCTCCATTCCAGAAGAAAATCCCTATTGCACTTTTGCACCTCTGGACATAATGCGATAAAACTTCTTTAGCTGAAACACTTCGTACTGCTGAAAAGCACAGACCCTGTGTCTGGCCCAAGTCTGTTTGCCCTGCTTATTGCAGGCACCTGAAAGCAAACACTAGCTTAGCTTTAAACACAGTAGCAATATAAAATACACGCTTAAAGCCAAGCATGTGCTCACAAGTTCTTAAAAGTTCAGACCAGGGTATTTATTAGAGGTCTTTTCTCTTTGGGTGCAAATACCACCAAATTAGACAAATGGCAATACACGCTTATTTGTTAGATGGTATTTTTTGGTACCTCTAGGAATAAAGTAGCTGCGGATCAGCAAATATCACTTCAGAGGGCTTTCTTTATTAAAAAAGAGGACAAGGAAGAAATGCGTGGGCTGATATCTAGAGATATGGTGTTTTTCAGGCTGCACTTCAAATGTCAGAGGGAGGTCATGAAGCTCTGTGCTGTTAAAGCATCCAATCACAGAATGGCCAGGGTTGGAAGGGACCACAAGGATCATAAATCTCCAACCCCCCTGCCACATGCAGGGCCACAAACCTCCCCATTTCATACTAGACCAGTTAATACTAGACCAGGCTGCCCAGGGCCCCATCCAATCTGGCCTTGAACACCTCCAGGGACGGGG
>JAOWBP010052157.1:0-13646 GCA_028571105.1 Tragopan temminckii
AAACCTCAGTATCTAGTGGATGCAGACCAATTATTTGTTCAGTTTTGTGTTTTTACACAAAAATGCAAATAAGAGGATAAGCTAACTCAGAAGAATGAAGGTAAACAAGTCAGGGTGGCACATTTAGTGCTTTGGAAAAGCAGTGTGCCTAGGAATGACGGGATCAAAATGAAGATGTGAGTGATTTAACTGGAGAGAGCATTAAAAAAGCCAATGCCAGGAGCTATCTTCTGTTGAATTCAAGCAATAGTATTGATGGAGCCACCAGAGGGGCAGGACAGTGCTGTTTCTGCAGTCCTTCTGTGTGTGCAGCTGCTGGCAGGAGTCAGTGGCAACTCGGAATCAGGACCAAAAAGCATTTATGATTCCTTCCTGCTACATCACATTGTTCAAACTCTGCAAACTTCTGCCATCTGGAAATTCAGGTCAAAATAAACTGACATAATACCTGAAAGACTCTGGGAGCTGTCATGTGTAAAACACAAAACTGATGTTACTCTTTCTTCCTGTTTTAAGAATGGATTTCTTTATCCTGTAGAACTGTGAACTGCAACAGCAATAATTGTTGTTTCAAGTCAACCCTCTTGAAATACCTTACTGCTGAGTACCATTTTCCACTGATGTAAGTTTGGGTGAAAAAGGTCCACTTTGTTTCTCCTCTCTTTTCACATATACACACTGGAGCTTGTGTGCCAAGTTTCCTAGGAATTTCAACCCTTGGGCCATGCAGCTTGTGTGTATTTAACTTGTGATATGTGTGTACTTTAATTTAGTTTCCTTGCTAGTATTTATAATGAGCATGGAATTGTCGACACCATCCCTCCATGCAAACCCGGTATTTTCATTGCCAGTTTCAGTTTCAAGCTATTTGTTCCGTTAGAGGCGCAGGGGCTGTCAGTGCAAGCAAGTACACACGTGCACACCAGTCCTGTACACAGCAGGTGTCCGTAAACAGAGCATAGAGGAAGAAAAGGGATGGATTGCTAAATACTCTGGACTATGAGGTAGCAGGGCACAGAAATGAAACAAGTCAGGCAGGTCACTCATGCAGAAGGGAAACAATTTTAGCACTGTCACTTTCATCTCTATTCTTGACACAACTGTCTTTTTCACTGATGCCAGGACTATTAACCTTATGTAATGTTGAGTACTGCTCTGCATAGCTCTTTCATCTCCTAGGTCAATGTCTTTTCCACTAATATCAGGACTTTTAATCTCATGTAACTTCAAGTCCTACTCTGTATAACTCAAGAAACCTTTGCCCACAGACTGGACCATAGGATTTCTTGGCCCTTGTCCCTCTACTCCTTTGTATGCACTGAGCATGGAACTCACTGTATTTGATTGCCCTCCCACACGTCTCCTGCCCTCATCAGTGGCATCTCACACTATTCCAGTTCTGATCTCACATGACTGCTATGGGTCACCCACCAGCTATTTCCTCATGCCAGATCCTTCAAGGCATTGCTCAGTAGTGTAGAGCTCAAGGTCCAGTCCTACAGGGTCCATCCCATAGCAGCTTCACACTCTGACCCAGCAAACAGAGGTCTGCATCATCCACAGTAGCTCTTCGGGCCTTTGTAGCAAGCATCAGTTTAGGGTGCAGATTCTCAAAGGCCAAAGCTAGAAGCCTTATCTTTTTGTTACCTATGGGAAAGAAACCTGTCAAGTAATGCAGCTGTCACGTGGTATTTATTCTCCATCTGCTCCACAAATTAAAAATTCCTGGATTATTCTCTTGCAAATTGAATATAATTTTTCTTCTCAAAACCTCTCACTTTAAGGTCTGTGAACTCAGGGATGTGCTGGTCAGAGCAATCTAATGCTGATTTAGTCACTGAGTAATGTGCAGGCACTGAGTCTGTGCTTCCTGTACACCTGGTGCCAGTGCCCCACCTGCAGAAACTCTGTCTGAGGCTGAAGGAACTCAGTCCCTCTTCTTGTGACAGAAAGAACATCTAAGAGTTTCAGACAGCTGCTGGGAGAAAGAAATAGAACACTGGTGTGGGTAGGGTATTTCAAAGCTCCTACAAACATTAAGTTTCTCTTTTATGGGGTTGTCAGGAGAACTTTATAAGCTGGTTAACTCAGAAACAGAAGTAATTGTCCTTTTCAGATCATAGAAAAATCCCTATCAAAGGCTAAGCTGTAGTTTGGGGATTGCTTATGTGCATTCTCCTGAGGGTATACATTAGAATCATTAACCAGTGAAAATTACTAAATTCCTAATGTGTCATTACAGCTGATCCAGGCTCAGCTTGAAAATTTGGGTGGACATTCCCAAACATAACTGCAAACTACAGCTGCCTGGATTTGTTTGCCCAGCGTAGGCCCAGCTCTGCAGGAGCTCCAGAACCACAGGGAGGGCAGCTGCTGAGAAAGAAGTCTTGCAAATCCAATTCCTAAGAGCAGCAGGTGCCGCCAAGCTTTCCAGGGTCCCACTGAAAAGACATCTCTGTGGACGTAGCTTAGCATTCGCACCTCAAGTTGGCTGCTAGTTGCATGCTTACTATCACTTTCCTCCCTTCCATATCTGCGTATCTTTTTAGACTAAATTCCTGGCCCAGATAAATACAAACCTCCTTCTCTGCCCTGCTTGTATCCAGTGTAGACCTAATTTAATAGCAATGTGTTACAAAGATAGTACAGTCCTAACTGATGTGTCTTGGAAGCCACAGCAGTTGGGAGCCCTGTGTAGGCTCATTTACCCTTCTGACTTTCAGTTCCCAGCATGATAAATTGAGAAGAGTTGAAACCCTGTGCTGCTACAACCAGGCTGTATCTAATACCAAGTTTAAATTTGGAGGGATCACAATCTACATAAATATTTTAACCAAAGCATTTTGAACTGTCACTGCTTCTTCACATTCTCTGTGTCCTTTCATTGACAGTTCACTTACTTTGATTACTAATTTGGCCTTCTGAATAGCTTCAGATTAGACAATCAATTCAGACTGAATATGTACCTGCATCTTTAACTGCTCTATCAGTCCAAGAGCTGTTCTTCTTCATCTCACCTGAAGCATCTTGTGCTTGAGCCTCCTCCTATTGAAGTTCATCTTCAGACCTCTGCTAAAAGCCGGCCTCTCCCTCACCCCACATGAAGCAAGCAAAGGAGAAGCCAAACTGAAAAGCAGTTGAAAGCTAATTCACAGGGCTAAGCTGCTTCCTACAGCTGTTCCATTAAGTCTGCTCATTTCCTTCAGAGCAGCTACCCAAGTGTGTCAATTTGTGTAGGTGGGAGCGTAGTGTGGCCTCACATTGTGTGCTATGCAGTGCTATGGAAGTTACTTAAAGCCACAGCATGTTTCAGATGATTTAAAAGAATAATTTTCTACAAGGCACATTTTAATCAACAGAAAGCTGTTTGTTTCAGGAGCCTCTATCAGATAACTATGGCTCATGTATTGTATACTCTGCTCTCAAATAGTATGCACACATCCCCCATTTTCCCAGCTGTCTCTCCCCTGTGCCTCAGGTGAGGAGAGACTAGGCTCATCTAGGCTGGATATACCTGCCTCACAGTTGGCATTGCTTCCCTACTCTCTGCAGGCAGCCTGGGAGGTTCTGATGGTTGTTCTTCCATTAGTTTCCCCCTCATTCTTCTAGACCAGCAAGAGCTCCCTTAGATAAGACCCAGAAGTACACATGGAGAGGCACCACCAAATAACTTGGGGGAACTGACAGGCTTGTACAGTCCCCAGACTAGCAGGAACAACAGTCAGAAGCCAAGAGGGAAAGATTTGGAAGCTAAGAATGATCCTGGGGAAAACCCAGGCCAGGACTGTAAGTTGTGCAAGCATCTGATGCAGATGGTGTGCTTGGTAAGTGAATGATGTCTTACAATAGCTATTAATGCTCTTCTTCAGTACTACTATCTCACCCCTCAACCATGGAGACATTTGCTAGTAGCATGAATATCTCAAGGACAAATCCCAGATACTGGTTGCTAAAGGACACATGGGAAGACATGCGCTTCAGTCCAGCCAGACTGCAGTCTTGATCACAGCTGTTGTCAGCTGTAGATTAGGACATCAGCATCACTGTACTAGGGGTAAAGATCAGCCCTTGGCTCTGAAGGAGCTGTTTCAGATCTGGAGTGTCTCTAAATTCCTAAACCACACAACTTCAGTGACTTACCTATTCAAATAATAATTTCTGAGAAATAACCCTTTTCGTTCCCCCAAACGCCTTTCATGTGCATTTTAGTTATCTGCAGTAGCTCACGTCTGGTTGTATCAACCAAGTTTTCAGGCAGCAGTTGTTGCTAGAGGGCTCCCATCAGACAGAGTTGCTGACAGGTCTATATATCCTGCTTGACACACAAGAAAAAACAGAGTTACTCCTGAGCTAAGCTGAAGCTGTGTAGGTGTTCATTTTGTTAAGATTAAGTTTGGAGAAATCAGCAGTGGTGGTGTTTGAAAGAAATCAGGGTTCTTCAGTTATTTAAGAAAGTGGTGCAAGGGCTCTGAGTTGATGCTGAATCTTACTGCCAAAGTAATGCCCATTAGCTTCCTTCAATGTAACTTTCCTTAAGGCAGTTAAGGGACCTGGTTTTCATCATCTCAATTCACATTTTTGTAATCTCAACTACTAGAAATGCTCGGTATTATCTGTTGCAAGATTCTGGCTCACTGTCAGTACTCATGTTTTAGACACACAAAGTATTTCCCCAAAAACACTTTGCACTATTGTAAACTCAGTGGAAAAAGACTACAGATGTGTCACTGGTGTTCACTTGGAGCAAGAGAAGAACTCTACAATATTAAAACTGTTCTTTTAAGGCCAAATTCTCATTTATGATGACCAGAAATTTCTTGAAACTGTTTGTTTCAGATAAATACAGCCAGTATTTTTAAACAGACATATTAACTCAAAAGAAATTGAAGGACACTGAGTTCCCAGGGCTTTCATAAAAGGATGACACTTTCAGTAAGTCTTCTAGAAAAGTTAGACTTAGTAAGTGCAGAGATCTTTGTTAAATTAGTGGCATGGTTGTATGTCACTGCTGAAGGCCACTGGTGGCTCAGCTCCACTATGCAGTGCAAAGCTTTGCTGGGTAGCAGTTAGATGGTTTGAAATACATTATCATTTACTCTAGCATTATACTAAGTTACTGATTTGTGAATTTTGCTGTATTTTTTTTTTTTCTTGAAGCTCTAGCACCTAGAAAATCTCTGCCTCTCCTGAAGAGCATGTCTTGCCCTCATCAAAGCAGTGTCTGAAATAAGTCTGGAAGTCTGGAATAGAGACACTAATGCATCCCAAAGACTCAGAAAGGAGAACCTTGTGTGGTGTGTCTGGGCTTAAAACATATCACTGACGATCTTATCAAGTTAGTGCTGTTTCAGGTTACAGGAAAGCTCCTCCTGCATAGAGCTGCTCCACAGAAAAGCTGCTATACTGCATGTATGGTCAGAGCCTCTGTGCTTTTCAGTGTTACCCCTCTCATGTGGCTTATATGGCTGGATTCAGACAGATAGCAACTTTATCCAGAAAACTTTTCCTGCTGTCTGAAATTACTTCCAAGCTGGCTGCTTGGCCTGTCTGCAAGCTGTTGTGTCAGGTTTGTAATGTGGCAATTACATAAGCACAGTCCTTTTACAGGAAAGGCTGAAAATGTTTCTCCTTGAATTGATTGAATGTGTTAATGAGGCTTATCTGCTTGCCCTGTTTTCTGAGTTACTTTGTCTGTAGGTATCTGGCCTTGTAGGTATCTGGCCAATGTAGATTTTTACCTCTCCAATGAGTCCATCTACTCTTTCCTCTTCATTGACCACAAGCAAATCTTGTTATTAATTTTAAAAATCTAGTGATCTTAATGATCATGATCTCTTTTTACTGTACACGGCACTGCTTCTCCCCTCCGTAGTGTTAGGGCTCATAGACGCTTAACAGCCTTTTATTACAGCTCCCTACCTCTCCTCTGGGCCTCTTGTGTGCTCACTGCAATAGGAGTCCTCTTGCTCTCCTTGTCTCTTCTGAGCCTTTTTTGCACACAGTCTCATCTAAATCTTACTTCAGTGTTTCATTTTTACTACGTTCATCATCTTTGAGCTTCTCCTTTCTCTCATATCGTTGACTTAGAGGTCTAGGGAAATCATACTCTGACTCTACTCGCTGAGCCTATGTACGCTATTGTGCATGCAGACTATTGTTATAGTACAGCTGTGCAGCAACAGACAGGAAGAGTAAGCTGAACAAACAGGCCAAGAAAAACAAGGGACGCACGTGACCAAGACATGAAATCTGTTGTCTAGAAAAGTGTCCTTAAGACACCCTTATAACTGTACTGCATATTATCTCTTTCGTTATTTTCCCTAAAAAAATCTGGTTCTGTTAGAAACCAGACTGAAATTCTGTCAAAAAAGATCAGCCCTTTGTAGGTGCTAGAAGTTCTCAGGACATACTTAGGAAGAGTTTCATGGAAGCAGAGCTTCTCAATTGGTATGTGCCCAAAGTATTCTGTATTGCACAGAATCCAGATGGCTACATTCAGTGGACACAGACGTGAAATGCAGATACCTGGTCTGCACACATGTTCACACAGTACTGTGTCTGAGCTGATGGTTCCCTTGGTGCAAGGACAGCATCAGATGAATGTGTCCCATTTGACACTGTCATGAGCAGCTGTGCAACACTGCAACTATAGGGATCAGATCCCTTTCAGTGGAAATCTTAATGCACAGTGTAGTCATCTTCAGATATGACTCTTGTGGAAAACTAGTGGGCCATGGAATATAAAGTCAAAGTGGAACTTGTGTAGCCCAGACTAAAATTCTGCCCTGGATTTTGAGTAGCTGAGCACAAGTCATTCTGTGCAAGATAACTGTACTGTTTATGCAGAACTGAAACTCTGTAATCCATTCTTTGGCCTGGAAAAAACCTTGCAGTCATCACCTGACTGCTGCCTCTTTCACTTCACAAGGCATCTGCCTGCTTGGCGTTAAAACTTGACCAGTGGTTGGAGTTCTGCTTCTGCACAAGCCTGGAGTTGCCCCTTCTGACCCGTTCATGACCGGCCTGCAGCCCAAACCAAACTGGTATTAGAAATGAGGCATTTCCCGGTTACATTCCCCCTGCCCCACATTCTCATCCCAATTGCCCTCTCCTTTCCCTGGGAGAATACTCTCAGCCCTGTGAATACCAACAGAATTAGGCAGCTCATGACATGCACTTCTTACAGGGAAGGAAATGGCTTCTGTGTTGCTGCAGGTTTCCGCAGTTGCCTCTGCCAAGGACTCCCAAAACACTATATGTACAAAGAAAATGAATAAGTTTTAAATGGTTTGCCACCTTCTTCACTGAGCAGCAAGTCTTGGATGATCAGCCAGATGCTTCATTTTGTACACGGCAGAGCCAAAAGCTGCTCCCGTCTCCAAAGGTGACAGGCTGAGCTTACATACGTGCTGACCCCAAGCAGGCCCACAGCCCAACAGAGCCCAGGTGCTGCAATTCACTGCCTCTTTAGGTAAGGGTGGCACTTGATCAACCCCTTCTTGGCAGCCTTTGACAGATACGATAAGATAGTTGCTCAGGAAGTGGATGGCCTGGGTTCAGTTCTGTCGTCAAGGGGTGTGGCCTTGAGACTGTTCTGTCTAACAAGAGATGATTTTTAATCTGTTGCTGAGGTCAGAGCTAGGGCAAGCACTCATCAGCCTTCCTGCTAGAGCCCTGCCGGCACGTAGCAAAGAATCCACAGTTCTCTAGGGCAGAGGGAAGTGTGCACCTGTGTCCTAGTGGGCTGAGTTCTTTCCTGGTAGCTATCTCCTAGTATGTCTCCTGATAGATCTTCCTCAGAACTGTCTCTGTGTTGTATGCTGCAATTGCTAGTGCACATAAAAATGCACAAAGTAGTCCATCTCTCAGTCAAGGCTCCTAACCATGAAAGTTTTGAAGGTTTGGAGTGATGTTCTGGTAATACAATTTACAGGCACTATATAATTGCGAAATACTCTCATTACTAAGTGGGACAGTCAGAGTTTAATGTGCATCATTTGCAGTGATACTGGTTTTACTAATCTCACCAGGCGCTGTTTAGAAAACACAGACCAGGCACTCCTGAGAATTACATACCGTGGCATAAAGAGAAGAACAACTTGTCATAAATCGAACCTCAGAAATTTGCAACACCAGCCAAAGACTAGTACAGGGTGGCTGGCATTCTCTTCCTATATAAGGGCCTTTCCAGACCAGATAGGATAAGTTACTAATAAAATCCAGATAGGCATACGGAAGTCTGCTTTCTTCACTTTTGGGTCCAGGAGGCTGTGAGAAGAGCAGCAGAAGTCCCACCTGATTAAGTTAAACTAAGACTTCATGCAGTTATGCTGAGGAGAAGAAATACCTTTCAGAAAATGTAGTGAAAGCTGGCATTGTTACCAACCTTACATCAATCATGAAAAACAGCACTCCAAAACATTAGCATTGTACCCACTTTGCAGGAAGTGCATAAAAAAAGGAAGGCGGGCAAGAATGCCAGGAGATCTCTGTGGATCAGCAAGGAGCTCCCAGACTTACTTAAGTGCAAAAAAGTCTATAGGGCATGGAAACAGGAATAGGTTACCTGGGAGGACTACAGAGAAGTTGTCCAAGCAGCCAGGGATAAAGTTAAGAAAGCTAAAACCCAGATAGAACTAAATCTAGTCAGAGACATAAAGGGGAACAAGAAGAGTTTCTACAGATGTGCCAGTGATAAAAGGAAGGCCAGGGAAAATGTAGGCCCTCTCCAGAAGGAAACTAGAGACCTGATCACGAGGGACAGGGAGAAAGCTGAGGTGCTCAATGACTTCTTTGCCTCAGTCTTCACCATTAAGGGCTATAGCCACACCATCCAAGCTGCAGAAAGCAAAGGTAAGAACTGGGAGAAGGAAGATCTGTCTGCTGTAAGTGAAAATCAAGTTCTAGACCATCTGCACAAGTCCATGGGACCTGACGAGCTCCATCCATGGGTTCTGAGGGAACTGGCAGATGATGTTGCCGAGATGCTATCTATCATATTTGAAAGGTCATGGCAGTTTAGTGAAGTTCCTACTGATTGGAAAAGGGGAGATTTAAACCCCATTTTCAAGAAGGGAAAAAAAGAAGATCCAGGGAACTAAAGGCTACTCGGTCTCACCTCTGTGCCTGGCAAAATCATGGAACAGATCCTCCTGAAAACCCTACTAAGGCACATGGAAAATAAAGATGATGTGATTGGTGGTAACCAACATGGCTTCACCAAGCGCAAGTCATGCCTGACTAACTTGGTGGCTTTTTATTATGGAGTTACAGTGTCAGTAGATAAAGGAAGAGTAACTGACGTTGTCTACCTGGACTTGTGCAAAACGTTTGACACTGTCCCTCATGACATCCTTGTCACTAAATTGGAGAAAAATGAATTTGATTGATGGCCCACTCACTGGATAAGGAATTGCCTGGATAGTTGCACTCAGAGAGTTGCAGTCAGTGGCTCAGTGTCCAAGTGGAATCTGGTGATGAGTGGCATTCCTTGGAGATCAGTGCTGGGACCAGTGTTATTTAACATCGTTGTAGGTGACATGGACAGTGGGGTTGGGTGCACCCTCAGCAAGTTTGCAGATGACACCAAGCTGGGTGGTGCAGCTGACACTCCAGAGGGAAGAGATGCTATGCAGAGGGACCTGCACAGGCTTGAGATGTGGGCCCATGCCAACTTCATGAAGTTCAGCAAGGTCAAGTGCAAGGTCCTGCACCTGCTTCAGAGCAATCCCAAGCACAGGTACAGGCAGAGTTGCAAATGTCTTGAGAGAAGCCCTGAGAAGAAGGACTTGGGGGTGTCGGTTGATGGAATATTCAACATAAGTTGGCAGTGTACGCTTGCAGCCCAGAAGGCCAACTGTATCCTGGATTGCATCAAGAGAAGCGGCAGTTAAGGGAGGTGATTCTGCCCCTCTGCTCTGCTCTCATGAGACCCCACCTGGAGTACTGTGTCCATTTCTGGAGCTTCCAACATGGAAAGTCATGGGGCTGTTGGAGCAGGTCCAGAGGAGGTCCATGAAGATGACCAGAGGGCTGGACCACTTCCCCTGTGAGGACAAGCTGAGCAAGCTGGGGCTCTTCAGTCTGGAAAAGAGAAGGCTCCCAGGAGGATCCTATGGCAGCCTTCCAGTACGTGGAGGGGCCTACAGGAAAGCTGGGGAGGGACTTTTTATAAGGGCATGTAGCAACAGGACAATGGGAAATGGTTTTAAACTGGAAGACAGTAGATTTAGACTAGATATTAGGAAAAAATTCTTTGCTTTGAGGGTAGTGAGACATTGGAACAGGTTATCCAGAGAGGTTGTGGATATCCTCTCCCTGGAAGCATTCAAGGCCAGGCTGGATGGGACTTTCAGCAACCTGGTCTAGAGGGAAGTGTCCCTGCCTATAGCAGGGGAATTGGAATGAGGTGACGCTAAAGGTGCCTTCCAAACCAAACTATTCTGTGGTTCTATGATCAACAGCAAAGGGGGAACTTCTTAGAGAGTAGTTTAAAATAACCCTTATCTCATTTTATTTGCATTCTAGTCACTCTCTGAAGCAGAAAGCATATAGTATATTTGCCACTTCTAATTTCCTGGGGTCTACAGATGTTTCCTCTGGCACTGGCTGCTCTCTTCTTCCCAGTTCCCCCCAGACTGGCTGGCTCTGCTCATAGCAGCAGACACAGCATTGCTGGGGATAACATATCTGCACCTGTATTTGAATACCCTTAAGACACATCATCTAGCTCCAGCCACCTACTTAGTGATGTCTGTAGCCCAGTGCAGTTCAGGTGTTTTTTTTATTTACAATAACCATTGGCTTTGATCTTCAGAAACTCTAGGCAATCCCAGGTTACCTGGAGAGAAGTACCAGAGAAGGACCCTGAGCAAGTTTCTCATCCAAAGAAACAGATAAGCTTTCTGGGGAAAAGTCACACTCCAACCACTATGCTACTTAGCTAGGCCCTTTCACATTTAGGTATGGGTAGTGCAAGCCACTGAAAGAAGGATAACCAGCAGAAGTTTCCCTTCTATTTTTAGTAGGTAAGGTAGGAGTATGTTACCACTTCGCTACAGCATAGCAGACAAGAATCCCTTCCTTTGAAAAGCATTTGTCTGTCCGTTTACTAATTTCTACCAGATATCTCCCACCCTGGCCTAGTTCACTAGTCTTACTTACGTGAGCCTTTAAATCTGGCAATCTGAGTCCCTGTAGTTTTGAAACAGCTGCACTGTATTTGGGAGCTGCTTGCTGTCTTCTAGAAGGCTGCTCATCATTACTGAGTTGAAATATCCTCCTGTTACCCTTTGTGCAGCGCTTGACCCTGAGTGCCAAGACAGCAGCAGTTCACAAGGGAACCCTTGGAGGAGAAAATTAAGCCCAGACCACTGCAAGTCTAAAAAAAAAATGTTTCCCTGAAGTAAACTCTTCCCAAACATGGAAAAATTTTATTATTTTTACATATTTCATGTAAAGTAAGATTTTCCTGCCCTTTCTCCTAAAACCCAACATGCAAGTTTCCTTTGAAGTCCCTGTTCCTCATACTATTCAGTTCTGTGTTATGGTCAGAACTTCTTTCTCACCATTACTGTGGCTATGTAACAGCCTTGCTGTTGAGTTCAGACACACACTCATCCTATGTTCAGTAATTTGTGGTGGAATAAGTGTTGACCTGGGTACCTTTTCTGAGGAGGGATGTTATACATCTCAGAGTTACTCTAGTGGCTAACTTACTTGCAAACTTGAGAGATAGGTTGCAGTGATCTGCTCTCAGGCAAGACGCTTGCTCTCCACTGTAAAATTTACCAAAAGGAAGGATTTAAGAAGATACCTGACATTTTGCAAAATTGACGTGTTTAGCTTCTGATAAAAGAGGCTAAGAAAACAAGAACAAAGAAAACATGACAGAAAGAAAAGTAGAAAATTAATATTTCTTTTCCAGCACAGAAGATGCCCTTGACAGAACTGCAAGGTATTTGGGACCTATCTTCACCTGGAAAATAACTGCAATAAAGCTCTGCTATGGCAGGTTTGCAGAGATGCGGCTCACATAGTACTCATCACAGCTTTTGCTGTGGTGAACCACAGCACAGTTACTATCGCTCCTGTTCTGTAATGAATGGTAGGAAATGCAAGTAGGAGCCTTGGACCAGAATCGCAGGGAGCTACATCGACACAATGACAGACAGGACTGGCTATAAGGTATCACAGCAGGCACAGCTGCAGCCACTTCTATCTGGGGCTTCTGCCAATAGTTAAAATTTACCACGAGCAGATGAGGAGCAGCAGCATTGCCAGATAAGAGGCCAAGTGAATAAATAAACCACATAAATCCCTCCTGAAACAGGGAGTTGGACAGTCTCCAATGAGAATGATTTGTGAAGAAGGCTAGAGAAAGAGATGGGAAGAAAGATGCTTTGCTGGGGTGAAGAGGGGTCAGTGTAGCAAGAAGAGGTTTGTTTATTCAAGGCTTACATCTTGGGATGTGTTGCTTCTTGAGCCAGGGGCCCGGTGTACTGCTGAGTTCCAGTCGGAACCATTACTGTGAGATTTCCTTCTAGGGATGTAAAAATGGGCTACACAAGTGTGAGCCCTCCCACTTCCTGGGTGATCTACATTCAACCCTCAGTGATACTTTCATGGATCACCAGAAGAATTAACAAGCCCAGATTGTGTCTGGATTCTAGCAATTTTTGCAGCCTCGTTCCTCATGCTGTGACTCAGTCGTTTTCCCATCCTCTTGCCTTTCAGTTTGCTCCTTTGGGGGAGTTTGTGTTCTAAACCTGCCCTTCTCACTTATTTCTCCTTTTGCAGTCCTAACAATGTTCCCCTTTCAAAATAATCTTGATGCCACTGCGGTGCTCACATGGACATAGATAAACAGTTTAAATTATGTTGGCATGAGGATGCAAACAGAGATTCATCTAAGTGGAAAATGCAGAGAGATGGCTTTGAATGAAACTAAAGACTATATATTAGATTTATCCATGGGTAATTTGGGTCCAGTTGTAATTAAAACCTCTTCTTGAGCTTTTTGAAGTTCATTTAAACAGGAGTTTCTTACAAGCTGTCTAATCTTAACTGCGCTTACACAAGAGTTGAAATAACTGGTGCCTGTTAGGAGAGATTGAAAACAAAAATTCAGTTACCTAGTTCCTGCCATTGAACAAGACTAAAAGAGAGGCAGATTTGCCCAGGTGAACCAAAACTTGTCTATTCTTCTGTTTTCTGCTTTAAGGCTAAGACTTATACCCAGGGATCCATTCAAGTTTCTTTAGATTCTCTTCTTTGATCAGTAAATGAACCTAAGGGTAGAAAATAATGGTTTGATATGTCGGCCTCTTTGGACACTTACCCTCAGAACAGGTAATCCAGGGATCTTCCTAACTGAAGGTTTTATCAATTCACTTCATACAGGCATGGCATTATTATGTTTTGCATCAATATTGAATATTACTGTGGCTTTTAACCACCTAGGACTGGTCACACACACACATTTGGCTGGTAGAGAGGAGTATTCATGATATGTTCTCCAATGCAGAATCATAGAATCACCAAGATTAGAAAAGACCTACAAAATCATCCAGTCCAACCGTCCACCTATCGCCAACAGTTCTCACTCAACCATGTCGTTCAATATAATGCCTAAATGTTCCTTGAAC
>JAOWBP010052158.1:0-13643 GCA_028571105.1 Tragopan temminckii
GGGGCAATGTGGGTGCCAGCAGCTGGACAGGACACCAGGTGTGCATGGGGGGGTGCGATGTTGGGGGAGAGGTGACAATGATAGCAAAGCACAGAGTGCAGCTAAGAAAACCTTCCTGTGAAGGAGACTGGGACAGTGCTGGGATACCCTGTGCTGCCTGCTCAGTGAAGTTTAATGCACATCCATCACCATTATCTTGTGCCTGAGCCATCGCCAGCCCAGAGATGCAGCTCGAGCAGGTTCTGTTTGAAGTGCAGTGTCTGCTCTTGGTTTCAGACCAGAACCAGTCTGACCAGCTGGAGCCCAGTTTCAGGTTACACCCTGCCTCATCTCTCTGAATTAGTGGCCAATGATCTCACTCTCAGCACTCCCAAGGAACGACTGCTCTCCCTGGTTAACCCTACCTGCTGCATTCACCTGTTCGTGGTGTGCCCCCCTCCCCCCAAACCCCAGGACCTGGCTGCAGCAACACCTGCACATGAAAGGGTGGGAGATAGCAGGCATGGGAACGGCACCTTCCCCTCCGCGGGTCATTGCTTCTCAGACACCACTCCCAAGTCAGATAAGACAAACAATTCCCTTTTATTGCAACTTGTATCATCAGAGAGGGTGCACAAAAAGTAAATCAAGATGGTAAGTTTATTGCATAGGCTGGAAGAAAAACAGAGCGATGGAAGAAATGATACAAGATAGACCATGAAAAGCCATGGAGGAATCAAACAAGCTCTCCTGCAACAGGGAGAGGCATGCAGCTGGATTGCCACCAGGCTGTGGGCAGCCATTTCCTCCCTTCCAGCCTTGAAAGGGTCCAAGAATTTAAACTAAAATCTGTACATAAATTTGTGCTTTCTTACACACACACACACCCTGATTTCCTCTCTTTTCACAGCAGTTTTCCAGGAGCAGCAGGCACAGGGGGTTCAGGGACTGGTACCAACCCCACGCCAGACAGAGCGTACCACGGACTACAGAAACATCGGCTTCTGTTCACAGCAGAAGCCCTCAGCATCCAGAAACACAAGCCTGATGCTGGAGATGCAGCCATGCGAAGCTGGTGACACCCTGTTTCATCAGCCAGAGGGAAAACAGCTTCACCACTTGGTGTGGTGGAGATGTTACGCACTGCCACAGGGCCAGGGATGACCTCTGGGCCCCCCGGGGTAGGTTCATCTTGCACCAAGAGGGACAAGCCAGCAGGAAAGAGGACATCTGGGGACATTCGCTGGCCATGCTCCTGATGCCAGGGACTCAGGTGAGAGAGAGGCTGTGTGCTCAGTGGAGAGGGTAGTAACACTGAAGCAGCAGCTATATGCTCTGCTCACTGGCACAGCCAGGACCACACAGATGGCATCAGTGCCTCCAGGAAACTCTCTGGTTCCTTCAAGCATCCCTTCACTGTCCTTCTCCCCAACAACCTCTCCTTCCCTTCCTCCCTCGAGCATGTTTCCCGCACTGCAAGCAGTGCTTTCCCCAAGGTTTCTTTGGGAGCAAGATTTCCCATGGGCAGCACTAGCTGGCACCACAGCAGCAATGGGGAGCTGGATCCTTCTGCTCTCCCCTCAGCATCAGCAGAAAAAGTTAGGGCATTCCCTTTCATTTCATGTGAGAATAAACAGTACTTTGTCAGCATGTTCAGGGTCAGACTGAACACTGGAAAAGCAACCAGGGCAACTCACAAAGTGGAGGACACGTACTGTATGTAGGTGGCTGCAACATGGCAGCCAGGCAGAAAAACTCTAGGTGCGCTTTTCTGTTAAAAAGCAAAGCCTAGTGATTAAAACAGGTTATTTGTTTTTCCTTCTGTCTTGAGAACAGAAACCACTGGAGAGTGTCGCAGGGCTCTCAGAACAGGTCCAGCCAGTTACCAGAAGCACGGAGCCCACACAGAGCTCACCACGACCAGGAGGACAGCTGGAAGGCAGGGCAACTTGGCAAAGGTCTGGGGGAAAGGGTAGAAAATCTGAAGCCAAGTGGCAGGAAGCGGCACTGCAAACAAAAAATTGCTGGCCACGGTGAGCTTGTACCATTCACCATTATGAATGCTACACAGATTCAATCTCAGGGTCCTTCAGTAAGCAGAGCTGAGCTGTGCTCCAGATTTGAGCAGGAAGAAATATGTCATTCAAAGTTTCACTGGATTGTTTGAGGTTAGGAAGGGATAGACCTCAGAGAGCATCAGAACGCTCCCAGGTCCAGAGTCCAGAGCAGCCATTTAGCCACAACAATCACAACCACATTACTGCCAAATCATGGCTAGATCTTGGCCTCAGGCTACCAATGTCTTCTAAGAAAGAGCCCTCCAGACAGAGGCCCCCATCTAAAAGCAAAACTCCAAAAGTTCTTGGGAATGTCCCAGTGTGCGGCTGGGAGAGAGACTGGAGCAGGTCAGACTGGTTTGGTGGCACCGTTGTAAAACAGATGCTCGGTGTCCTCTGTGGTGGACAGGGTAGAGTTGGTAGCGGTGGCTGGCTGGCGGCGGCGGCTGCTCTTCCTTCTGTTCTTCAGGAAGAAGTAGCCTATAATGGCCAGAACCACCATGATGCAGATCCCAAGGAGCACAGCAATCACCACTTCAAAGGCACCTGCAGGGGACACATGAATGTCAACAAGTTAGGGGGTCTGCTCCACAAGCTCTGCAGCAGCACACTAGGAACAAGCAAACACAAAAGCTGCTAGAGAAGCTGTGCTGGCAAAGAGGAGAAAGGGTGGGCTGACAGCAGGGTGGGCATTGCAAAACTAAGTGAAAAAGACAACTACATGGAAAAGGGTCTGGCAAGAGTATTGCTATTCTCCCAGATCACAGCTTCCATCATTTCTTGGATGCACCACGCCCTCTAAAGGCTATTTGGTGACTTTGGCAGAGTTGGCCATTTGGCACACGTTTAAATGTCAAACTCTTCTCCGGTGCTGGATTTTCTTCATACACCAACGTAGAGGCCACAGAGGGAGGTCACACGGAGCACTCCTGGCCAGGAGAATGCCATGGGAGTGAGCTGCAGTAGTGAATGTGTTGAGTATGTGGGGAAAGTACTTGTAGCAGTGTTGTGAGTGCACAGCTCTGAGGGCTGATAGGGTAATCAGACTTCACTCCATCTAGCATCCAACATTATTCACATACTCACTTGGGCATTCTTTTTTCCAGAATTTAGTGGTCCTTTTTGTAAATGTGGCCCTGAGGAGGAATTTTCTGTGACATTTTTTGATGTTGAACACTGCAGCATTCATGCAGGTTGATGGAAAAGAAATGAGGAGCCTCTGCAATGATCTACAGAGTCACAGACAAAACAGGAATTGGACCAAAGGTGCATGCTCCACTGGAAAATCTCTCTAGTCCCTGCAAGTGTCCTACAAATACTGCACTGCTCCCTTAGTCTCAGAAGGGGCACGGGGAATAGGTAAAAAGGTTAATATTTCCAAGGAAGGGCAAAATATTTTTCAGGACAGTGAAAGCAACAAATAAGCTCTGTATAAGGAACTGTTACTCACTTAACCTATCACCGTGAGGCTCAAATGTTTCCCATCTCCGACCAATGGCATCTCTTTCTGAATTGGGAGTAAGAAGAAGAGTTTTACGAAAAAAGGAACAAGGGCTGAAACATGTTTCTGAGGAGCATATTTCCAGTACTGTGAAATGACTGAATGCATGCAGTGTCAGAATTCCTCCTATTTATGCTGTTGGCCTCCACAGCAACGCCTGCAGAGCACTAGTGCGAAATTTTTCCCTCTTGATTGTTTAGAACTTCTGCCTAATATGGAGAATTTTCTTCATTTCTCTCCTCCCACTTGTGGAGAACTGGAGCCAAGCTAGAAAATTATATTCTTTGGAGAGGCCATACCATAACTCTGGCTAGTTTTGTCATGCTAATCTGTACCTTTCCGAACATTAGCATCCACAGAATTTTTCCAGCTCTGGCAAATGACAGGCTGTACTGCAGACATGCTGTAGACATGCATTGTTCCCCATAAGCAGTCAATATATTGCAGAACATTGTGGTGCATGGCCAGGATTTGAGAACAGAGCTGCTTTGTCTAAAGGCTCCAAGTCACCACCTCTTTGTCACCACAGAACTTAATCTGGAGGGATTTTCCAAGTTTGATCTGTATTCCAACCCTCACTATTCCTGCTTACTTGTGACGCCTGAACATGATTTCATGCACTCTTCCTCTTCTTCAAAGTTGTTCATGTTGCCATCACAGCCCCCGTAGGTGAAGCGGTCGCATTTCTCAGAGAAGGGATTATAGTACCAGCGAGGGATGCTCGCTGTGCACTGTCCAGTGTCAGGTAAGTCCACGCAGTGAGCTGGCAAAGCAAAGGAGAGATGCTCTAGACCAAGCAGCGTCTTACCAGAGCACCAACCTCTGCTCGTGATAGAAGAGCACAAGCACTATAGCAAAGGGCAGCCACGGTGAGACCCATAGCACCTGGATGCCCACCGCCCAGCTGGCAGCTGCTCAAGCTGGCAGGGCCAGGGTGAGCTGCCACTATCCAACACCGGGCTGAAGGAAAAGGCAAGAGCTGGCAGATGTCAGCCAAAGTGCTGCTGACAGTATGTACCTTGCTTATGTGTGACATTGATTTTCTGCAGTCTATTGAACTCACGAGCATCTGCAAGAGAAATATTTTATATTAAGCTTAGACCGGGCATTCCTGCACATTTATTTGCTACAAGCCAGGGAAAAGGAGATACACCATGAGGTTCTTAGGTAGCTCAAAGCTATGAGAGGAAGATGGGAAAATACAGTGTAGTAACTAGAAATGATTCCCAATTTGAGTTCAACTTTCTTAGATTTTTCCACCAAGAAAAAAAAGGGGAAGATGCTCTCACTCCAGGTTTTAAGAAGTATGAAAAAGTACTAGTCTAGGAAATAAGTAAGGGCAAAATAAGAAGCCTGGGAAGGTAACAAAATACCAAAATTCCCAGATAGGGAAGAGATTATGTGAATTTTGTGAGGAGAAGGAGAGAGGGAGATTACAGACTTTGACAGCTCACCATTGTGCATTTACATTAGCATAATGTGAGGATGTTAAGGGGATTTTGATGCTTAACCAATTGGGAGAAATCATGGTTTAATTTCCCATCTCCATAAACTAGGAGCGAAGGTATGATCATCCAGAAATAAAACATTGGCAGGGGAGGGGAAGGGAGGCTCCGAAGTCTTACAGGCAGGGACAGGGAAGACAGTAGAAGGAAACATCCCAGTGGGGAGATCAGCTGTAGCAGTCAGAGATATGGGAGATGGCAGAACCTGAAAATATGACAATAGTGCAAGCTCATGCAGGATCAGGAGAATGCAGAGCAACAAAAAGCAGAGTCAAGCATTGAGCACAGCACTCATCCCTGCGCAGATACTAAGTTTTCTAAGCCAGAATGTGAAGAACTTACATTGTTCACAATACACCTCGTCTGATCCATCAGCACAGTCTGGAGTTTCATCACACTCCAGATAGGCATCAATGCAGCAGCCATCCTTGCATCTGAACGAGGAGGCCTGACAATTCCCATTGCATACTGTGTCAGAAACAGTTCAGATAGTTCATTAAAATTTGTTCATTTTCCCTGCCACACAGATGTGCTATGAAGGACTTAAAAAGCGGTGAAAGGGCTGGCAAAGGTCTCTCTTCTGTGACACTCAACTCAAAAAAGAAGAAAATCGTTTCTTGCTTATAAGCCAAGCAGTGCTCAGGGAACAGCCATGCTTCCTCTCAAAACAGAAGTCCACAGAAGCTGGAGGCAAGGCATGGTAATGTCCCAGTCACCATGGGGACACGGTGACAAAAGAACCAGATATGGCTGAAGTACTCAATACCTTCTTTGCCTTGGTTTTTACTGGGAAGGAGCGCCCACTGGACCACCCAGGTCCCTGGCTTAAGGGCAGAGTCTGGGGCAGTGAAGCCCCAGAAGGGGAAGATCACTTAGAATTTTGTGAGCAATACCAAAAATGGGGGAAGCAGGGAACTCAGTGCCATGCAACGAGGGCTGGGCAGGCGGGAAAAGGCTTCCAGCTCTGCTCATAAAGCGCAAATGCAAAGACAAAGCAGAGAGTTAAACATCCCACACCTGAGATAGAACAACTCCACACAAGAACAGCATCTGGACACCAAGAAGTGATAGAGTTGTCCAGAATAGTCCTGGTAGTCAAGGTGGACAGGGTGAACGTGAATCAGCAGAGAGCTCTTGTGGCAAGGATGTCCAACTGCACAGCAGGCTGCGAGAGCCGGCAGAGACAACTGGCCATCCTCCTCTGCTCCTGAGGTGGTCCCAGCTGATCAGTGCTCTGCCCAAGTCTGAGCTCTCCAGTGCACAACAGACACCAGCACGCTGGAGTGAAGCAGCAAAGACGCAGCAAGAGACTGGAGCACATGACCTAGTGTGAAGTTTTGGAAAAGACAGACTCTTTTTGGAGGTGCACAGTAAAAGGGTGAGCAGCAACAGACACATGATCCAACAAGGGAAACTGATTTGAATAGAAGGGAAAACAAATATGAGGGCTGCCCAGAAAGAACATAAAATCTCCTTCCTCAGGGATACCCAAAAGTGACTTGAACAGAGCCTTAAGCAACCTGACATAACTCAAAGCTGGCCCTACTCTGAGTAGTGGGTTGCACCCCAGGCATAATTTCCAATCTGAATTATCCTATGATATGAAAGTGAAAGACTTGGTGAAGAAATTAGTCCCCGACACCTCACTTTCCACACTGAGTGCTAATCAAAAAGCCACAGGAATGGATATGAGACACTAAGCCTGAGCTTACAGCAGGATTACACAGAGAAGCAGGAGGCTTACCTGGCATTTGTCGCCCGCTGACAGAGCCTGAAGAGACAAGGGGGAAAATAAAGTTAATTTACCACCACGCTGCTTTGTCAGCTTAGAATCAGCTTTATATTGCTTCACGTTTCACCTAAGAAATGTGCCTTTTCTGGAACAAAGCCCTGTAGTGGTGAGGAGTAGAAATACAGAATTTAGGTTAAGGATGCTGGATGAAAATTTGGTGAGGGTCTGTGCAGCCAGGGACATACTAGGGATACCTGGCACTGAAGACGCTGTGCCAGAAGGAGCCTTGCTGATGCCCGTCCTGGCTGGTTACACCAACATGTGGCCAGTGGTGATGACTGATGCTAAGGGAAGCTGATCTGGCATCAACTAGGGGCAGAGAGATCCAGGAGCTGGGCACTGTGGAACCCTCATCAGCCTCATCTCCTCAGCTCTCCAGACTATATCTGCCAGCCACAAAGGTGCAGTACTTGCCCACAGGGACATCCAGATCCTATGAAAAAGAAGAGGCTGATTTTGGGAGCAGACTCACCTTTAACATTCCTGCAGGCAAGTTTACACTCCTCTTCCCTTAAGTAATTATTCTTGTTAGGTTTGCAGCCGCCAAAAATGAACTCCTGACACCGCTGAAGAGTTGGATCATAAAACCAACGTGGAAAAGAGCCCCGACACCAACCAACCTTCTTCGGAGTCAAGCAATGCTCTATCAAGAAAGTTAAAATAAGAGTGTCTGGTTAGCATGTTTTACCTTCACACACAGAAAAGAAAATCTTCCAAAGGAAAGTCTGTCAACAGTGACGATGTTTGTCTGAAAAAAAATTACAAAATTCTGAGTGGTATGGGGAAGGCAGATAGGGAATCACATAATGCGTTTTCTTGTATGGGAGGACAGAGTACAAAATCAAATTAGAAGGTGCCATATTCATAAAAACAAACAGCAAAGAGTTCAGCTGTGAAACTCCTTGCTTCAGGATGCTGCTGCTGTGTGGAGATTCATCCATGGATATTTAATACAAAGACACCCAATATGCTTAAAAAGACTGCAAATTCCTTGGTGGCTAGCCAAGCACAGCAAGGATTTACTGACAGCGTGTCATGTTCTTGCTATTATCTAGTGTCAAACTCTGGACACTGTTGGATGCAGTGCACTAGATTTCTGACAGAGTGACTTAATATGGATGTTCTTTTAGTTTTATGGTACTTGAAGCACAAGAAGAAATTCTCTGCTTGACAGCGAGGCCAGCATTTGTCCAAGAATTCATTGCCCCAGTGCAGTTATAATGCTGAATACTTTGATCATTAAACAAGGCCATTACAGTAAAACGTACAGATAACACTGGGGCCATTCTGAATATCACTCAGATGGCTTCACCTGTCCTGTGGCTTAAGGGAATTAGGCCCTACACAATGAAGCCATGGAGTCAACAAATCCTTTTGGGCTCTTCGCTTTTGCTCTCAGATGTACCCCCAGGATTCAGCTACTCTGGGGTTACCCAGTCTACTGGAGGCAATGGCATGCAGAGAGGATCAAATTATTGCAGGCCACCTCTTCTACAAGAAGATGAGAAAACCCTAAAATGTCTATGAATGCAGAGACCTTTCACTGTTTTTCTGGTGCAGGCTTTTATTGTGAGAAGCTGACATGCAAGCCCACTCTGCTGGCTGTGTTCTTTTCCCATCTGCCCCCTGAGAATAGGGCTGGCAAAGCTCCCCGGCTCGGGCACACTAACGAGAAGTCTGTGGGCTCACCTTCAGTCTGCTCAGAATTCAGCACTATGACGGTGATGTTGGTGAAGTCTTGCTGCTGGGCGGTGTCCGTGACAGTAAGCTGGAAGACGTAAGTGCCCACCTGTAGGTTGGAGATTTCTGCCTGGTCTTTTTCAAGCTTCTGAGAATGCACAATAAAAGAAGAAAAGGCATGTGTAATGAGAGGATGAATGAAGCCCATGTTTCTGCTGTATTAGGAAGAAACAAATTTGGCTGGAAATCCCCAAGCAGAATACTGGCTTTAAAACTGTCTCAGTTCTTTGACTTAGGGTTTTGATTTTTGAGGTTTTTTTTTTCATGAAAGTTGCTTTGGCTGGGCTATGGGAAAGGAAGAAGGAGAGCAGCATCTCCAGATTTCCACAGTCTCCTACAGCTAGATATTGCTACTCTTCAAAGTCAGCCATCGGCTGGTATACTAACTCTCCCAGAAGGCACCACAAGAGCTCCATACAAGCTTCAAGGCTTTCTAGAGTATTTTGCAGAAGTTTTACAGCAACTGTTTGCTCTTCTAAAGCCACAAGTCCCATTGAACATCTACAAAGTAGTGTTCACGCCCTACAGATGCTGGAGCTAGTCAGGAGCCTTGGCTTCTGCTCCAGCTCAGCTAAATTTGGAGATCCCAACAGAGAGCAGACTGCAGGTGACACAGACTAAATTACTTCCTTTGTGCAACTCCTTACCTTTATCTCCACAGAGGGGTCACCAAGGATCTGTTTCCATTCATACGTGACAATCCCATGGTCATCTGTGCTGTCTGTGCCTCTCAGCATCACTGGCTCCCCTGGCTGCACCCGCATGTCCATGCCAGCGCGGGCTATTGGAGGACGGTCATCTGTGGAAGAAGAGCAGAGCAAAGCGTTGATAGGAGGCAGCGCTCCAGTCCTTATCCACATTATGAGAAAAGGGAACTCTTCCAGGGTAAATCAATATGGATGCCATTCACTAGAAGGAGTACACTTTGATACAGCTGTGCTTCTTGCAGCCTGATCAGTACCGTTACGGCTGCCCTCAGCCATTTAGTAACTCCACAACTCACTCTGGCAGTGCCTTTTGAGCCACATCTGCCCACAGGAATCCCAGGGGGAGGCTTTCCCTGTGGCTACAGGCTCAGTGCTTTCAGCAGTGGGACCACAGCCTCGCAAACAGCACAGAGCAATCTTCACCCCACCACTTATGGAGATGACCTGATGTGGGTGGTGAAGAATGTGGAATGGACTCTCATCATTCCTACTGCTGGCTCTATGCACTGCATTGTGCACTTAACTGGAGCTGTGCAAGGCAGGGTCTGGATGGATCCCACCTCATCTTCCGCCCCACTCTCTGACACAGCTACCTTAGAAAAAGCACACAAATGCCATTCACGCCATTGTTACTTTTTGTCCCATTCCACAGATTAGCTTACTAGCAGCCCCCACAGTCCATTAAACTCTTCTACGAATAGTGAGTGTAAGAGATGAAAACTGATCTCTGCCAGTGCCAGCAAGATCAGACTGCGCAGTGACACACAATGAGCCTGACACATTGTTCCTTTTGGTCTGAACACCCTTCTGCTTGGCTCAGACCATAAAACCCCACCTGGTAGTTCCTGTACAAGGACTCAATGGTCAGGTTCAACCTGAGCCTTTTGGAAAGGCATCAATTTTCATTTTCAATCTAGATGTGTCACTCTGCCATTTTTATACAATTGGAACTGAAGAAGAGAATTACTGCCCAAAGCCTTTGGTTGGAAAACTATTCCCTCAGTTAATTACTTTCACTGTTTCAGATCTGGTCTTAATTTTCTGTTATATTTCTAGATTCACGTCCCACCTGTTGTCCCTTGCTAGAGCCTACTGAAGGGACCTGTTGTATAAAGCATATATGCAAACAAAACCGACATTAAAAACAAGCCATTTGTTAGTTCTTTCATCAATTAAGCAGGATAGAAGGTTTCGCAACATGTACTCCAGGTGAGAGTGAACACATATCCATCTAGAATTTTCTTTTTTCCAGTATCTGTTGATACTTGCTGAAGACACCAAGCAAAATCAATCATCCCTTTGAGCACTGCTCCTGGCTGCAGACCTGCAGTTCTCCTCCCTCACTATCAGACTGCCTTTTGCTATGTGAGAACAACTTAATCACCCTGTGCAGCTGCAGGGCTTCTGGTTAACTTTATTATACCAGCTGCTCTCTACTGTTGGTCACCAGCATTATCTTTTAGTCCTCCTCATGTAGCACCACGGGATAAAGCTTTTAGCAGCAGCCATCAAAACAGGCAAAGGCCAGAAAGACGGCATTTCCATCACAAGCAGAGGTGCCCACTCCAGTATCCTTTGGCCTTTGGGTGAGGCATTGCTCCCTACTGCTTCCTCCCAAAGGGCTGCCTGCCAAAGTGATAGAAACTGGCCTCAGTGAGGCACAAGGACAGCTGGAAGACACCAAACAGTGCTGGGCCAGCCTGGCCCTCTTGGCTTTGAGCAGGGCTGGCAGAACAAATAAACAGAGTTTTGTTTTATTTTCAAGAGATCTTGCTAAGGGTCACAGGAGCATTTGTAGCCAAAGGAATGACTGCAGCTGGCAGTGCTCTCCGAACACTAGGAAACAACAGCCCCACAGCTATGTGGTACACAGCACCATGAGCTCTGGAAATTGACACTCCTGCTGTTCTGCTGGGCCAGCAGATGCCATGAGCCCAACCTTGAGAAATGCAATCTGCTCCCTGCCAGGCTGAACCCATCAGGTGGGGGGCAAACACAGGGGAAAGACCAGTTCTGCAGAGCCACAGATTAGTCGTTAACTTACAGCAATTCCAGGTCATGCTTTTCCTTGACATTTTTAAACACACACGTTTAAAAAAAAAAAAAAAAAAAAAAAAAGGAAAAGAAGAAAAAAGAAAAAAAACACCAGAAAAACAAACAAAATGCTTTACTGCAGGTTGGTTCAGTTGTTTTGACTTATGGATTGCACAGTGAAGAAAAAAAAGGTTGGTTCTGATTACGGGGTCAGCTACCTCTCCAGATCCCATCTTTGGTGAGCAACATTGCCCAAGCGTGCTCATACCTAAAAAGCCAGAGGGTTTGCTTGTGTGCAGGAACTGCCAAGGTGGACCTTTCCCTAGAAATGAAGGACTTCATCTTCAGAGGGTTCTACTTTCCCTCCTTTGAACGTGAGAAAGCTCACCAACATTGGTGTATTTTCATCACTGACTGTATGAAGCCTTTGGTGGGCATTCTCCACCTGACCTTTATAAACAAGTGCTCACTGAGTTGGGGTTAATACCAACCAACTGCTCTGGGAAGGGAGGCTCTCCATTCAGCTCCTTTTGCTCTGAAAGGCTGTCTGAAAAATGAAAGCTGCCTTTGTTCTAATGCTCTTTGGACTCTGGAAAGTTTCTGTAGAAGTCTGTAATTAATGGGGATATTAAAGCTTTATGATGCTGTTGCATGTCATGCTCTTTTCTGTGGGACACCAGCTGCTGCAGTCATGTCATCGAGTGACAAATTCAGCTTCCAATCAAAATACATAGGAAAAAGATTTATCTTTTTTTTTTGCTGATCCTGCAGAAAAACTTGATAGGGTAAATCCAAAATGCTCACAACTAAAATCTTCCACATTTGAGTGGCTCACAGGGAATTCAGGTCTCAGTTTCTGTTTTTTGCTTTTTAAAAAATTTTCATGTCACTTCAAGGCTTATGCATGGTTATGGTTATGAATGGTTTACTTGGCTTCAGCTCTACCAGTGAGTAAACCTGAACCAAAGTTGATGGGAAACAGCAATCTAAACAACACTGAAATCCTATGAGGGCTGTAAAAGTAAGCACAGGGGTGGGAGGGGACCCCAGCAGGGGCCTCGCTGTCAGAAAAGGAACACGCTGGTCAAACCGTGCAGAAGGCAAAGCTCCCAGTGTGAGGATTTCTATTTTGGTGCCCACATTCCAACTACCGCCCTTGAGACATAAATTCACAGAAAACCAGATTTTCTCCATTCCAGCACTCACAGAGATGACACCACACCATGGGTACTTGAGACTGTAAAGTGATACCTCAATACAGCAGAATGTGCTGAGATTGCCTCTGCTTGTTTATCGTCACTCCCACAGCCCACACCGTGCCCTGGCATGGCTCGCTGTGGCCCCCACAAACCAAAAGGCTGGACACTTGCACTAGGAAGATTTTCCACAACTCATGCAGCTCTCAACACTCATTGACATGAAGCTTTGCAGGAGGAGAATCCAGCAGCTCAGCTGAGCCTCTCAGGCAGGAGCACAGCTGGGGCTGCAAAACCCTCCCTGCTGCCCACCCGCCTCGCACCCAGATCGGGCATTTGGAGCATGTCACGCAGCGTTTCACAACCCCCACAAAGGGTTCGGTTCAAAAAACGGACAAAGGTTCAGGGAGGTTATTTTCCAGCCTCACGCCCAGAACTGGTTTGCCCAGACCAGAATAAGCTCACGGTGGTTACCTCAACACCAGCCTCCATGATTACCAGCAAAGTGCAGGTGAGCCTGCCCCTCCCCAGTGAGCCAGGCAGAAAACTCGCAGCAAAGTTCAGGCTGGGGAGTGATTTAAGGGGGTGGAGCTTCTTAGTTATGGCAGCAAGAGCATTTGCTGTTGCCAATACCTGGAGGTTTTTTTCCGAAGCTCTAACACCTCAGCAGGGCAGCAGTGGCACACACCAAGGCTGCCCCAACCCTGTGTCGTTTCCATATGCAGTGCTTCCTCCGTATCCCTCTCCCAACTTTTAGCTCCTTCCATCAGGAAACACAGGAAGACAACTGAATTTGTCTTTCAGCAGTCCCCAGCTGTGCTTTCTTTCAAGTGTTATCTATCTCCACTTGAAAAGTCATAAGCCTCTGAATCCAACAGGTCTGTTGTAGCAGTACTGTGAGTCCTGCAACATGTGGCTGTTCTCTTTAATGTCACCCACTGGGGCGCTAAGCCACATAAACACATATTTCACTATTGGCTAGAAAAGCATGCTTTTGATCCTCATTTTTGCAGAGCCCATCTGGAGATTGCCACTGAGCACACCCTCGGGGCTCTGAGAACACTTGACAGCATATAAAGGAGGGCATCATACAGTTCCCCACCACTCTTCAGAGCCCAGCCCTGGGGACAAT
>JAOWBP010052159.1:0-13643 GCA_028571105.1 Tragopan temminckii
GATCTTAATATATTGTTTTTCTATTATTTGCAACGAACAAGGCAAAATAAGAAATCTGAATTTCTATTCAATCATTACATTTCCTATAAACTTCCATTGCTCCAGAATTACTTTTATTTCTGTCTGACTATATGAATGTCTTAATGCCTTATAAATCTCACAGAAAATTGAATTTTTTTTGTCATACCACTGCTCCTACTAGTGGCTTCCTGGCACCAGCCAGTAAAAAAAGCTGAATGTTTTTGGAGTATTTAAAATCAAGTTGGAACGCATAATAATACTGAGGGAAAATACAGAATTTCCCAGTTATAAATTCCTGAATAGCTGATGTTACACCGTGAATGCAGCATGATTTAGTAGATTTATCAGTAAAACTCCTCTATTTCATTCTTCCTTTTCACAATACCAAGATTCACAGTACTAAGGTTTGGTTTGGAGTTGTGCAGATTTCATTGTTTGTTCTTCTTTTTTTTTTTTTTTTTTAGAAAAATTGAAAGTGAAAAGCTTTATATTTAGACAATATCAGAATGAATAAATGGGGTTTGTACGTTTACATGTGAAGAGACATATCTTACATATCTTATATATAAATGTGCAGTAATGATAGTGAAATCAGTTTCTCTATATTGGTCATTAAGAATATCTGGACATTCAGAATAAAATGTCCTTCTATTAAATATATATATATATATACATATACATATGCATATACATATACATATACATATACGTATATGTATATGTATATATATTTATATATATAAAAGAATCATTCAATAAGCACTACCACAAAGGAGACAAAACTGGTATTGCAGCACTCATTCACGTGATGTTCAAACACATAGTTGTACCTCAGCTCTTGCCAAATCAAGTTCCTGCATGACCATGACAAGATCAGCATGCACCTCCTCCAGTTCCTTTTCGGTATCATCCAACTGTAATAAATGAAAGAGCAGTGATATTTAGATGGATGAGTTGTGTGCCAGGAAGAGAAAACTACCAAACAAGGACCTAAAGCGATCCCCTGTCTTCACATGCTTGATTTCATTCCTTAATTAGAGCCATTAATCAATAGGTATGAGATATGAGGCTTTAGAAGGGCTTGGTGACACGACACCTTGCCACCTGTCAAAATTACAGCTTTCTGTTCATGCACCATCCCTCAAATAGTTATTTTCTGCAAGCCTGGCTGCATCCCACAATTCATTATTTACTGTACAGTTCTATCCCTGTGCAATGTCAGAAGATAACCCTTTGATGATAAGGGATGGTTTACATAAAATAGTTAAAACTCACAAAATACTTCCATACTTCTGTAGTAAGGAAACCTTAAAAATATAAGGTTGTTGTAATATGACTTTACCAGCAAAGAAATACTGTATGAAAAACATTCTCTTTGCATTTTCTCAAAAAAAAACACAACAAAACAAACAAAACTTTTCCAATATTAAAGAGCAATTTAGTACCAAAAGGAGCAGGTTAAAAGTTTTAAGCAATTATTTATTGTGAACTTCTCTAAATAGGTATGTTTATCCAGACAACTGAATGCATCTGTACTATTGCATGTTTCATCCACCCTACAACATCTCTAAATATACATATTACTGTAAACAATTAATCTAGCATATAAATTTGTGTCATTTTAAACTACATAAACTCACATGGGTGAAGAGAAAAATAGCAAGTGTGTGTGTTCTGTCAGTAAATTTCATACTGGTAATGCTTAGATGTAGATTCAACGCATTACATGGATGTACAGGAAGGCAAAATTTTGCTCGCCGATTCTTAGCTATCTGAATCAGGGTAGTAAAAACATTGCTGTTTAAGATAAATGTTCAGTGCATTCTCCTGCTGACATGATTCAGTCCTGGCCCATAGAGATCACCACCTATTCACCTGCAGTTAGGCTAAGACTAGCAACACATTTCACAAAGGCCACCGATAACTGTCACATGATAGCAACCTTCAGTCACAACTGACCGAGGTTAGACTGAAATTGGTCACTTAGAGGTTAAAGGTTCTGTATTCTATTATCAGTTGTAGCCATCCAGTCACCACACTATAAATATTTAATATAATTACAGTTTGCTCCTCATAAACTTCATTCACTTGTGGATGCCACTAGTTTCCAGTTTCTTGGTGACAGAAACTGAAACTCAGCTGAAACTGGACCTGGAAGTCTTTTTTTCCTTGTCTTTAGATTAATTCTTATTGTAATTCCCTCTAATTTGAAAATGCATATACGGAAGCGTTGCTCCTGTAAAATGGAAAAAGGTCTGTTTCACATTCTGGACAACATCAAATGTCTGTCTCTGTTTACTTTCTTCCTACAAATTCCTTGAAATGACACATTGAATTATAGAGTAAATCTTCTGTGTTGTAAATAAGAACATGGTCCTGACTGGAGGAGGGAGAATTAAGAAGGTATTTTCACACGTTAGTGATGACAACATATAATTGACTTGTTGCTCTGTTTTGTTATGCTACTCAGCGGTTACGCTGTCATCAATGACTTATGAAATTAACTCACTCTTTTTGCATGTATGTCCTCTTTGAATGCACTGGGTAAAGGAAAAGTGGCTTACACCACTCTGGAAATATTTGACATTTATGCTGTCATCACTTTAGAAATATGGTGAAACTACACAACAAAAACTTAGGAAATGTAGTGGTCGTTTTGTATTATTCTGTGCAATTTTTAGAGATTTTTCATCTTCACAGAACTGAGTTTCAAAACTAAATATGCCTTTAATATTACTAATAATGATTTTAAGTCTTCACACTTCAGAATTGTAAGTGTTGGACTGCAGTTCTCAGAGAAGATTCTTTCGGATGACACTTTATATCAACATCTTTTTCATACACACACACATATCATTATTGTGGAGTAACAATGATCAAAATATAATCTTAGTTGAAAAGGAATTCCCATATATTTGATTATATAAATGCCCAACTCAAACAGAAAAAATGATGCTAGAATCACCTTAACCAAATTAAATAACTTCACAAGCTCCAATACAGAAATAACAAAACTGAGATGCTCTTCTCTCTGTAAAGTACATACCCTCCAGAAGGAATTACAAACTGGTCCTGAAGAACCCCAGAAAATCTGCCATCCTAAACTTGACTGTCAGATAGGAAAGCTCAGTTTCATAAACAAAATAAACAACAAAAAACAGTACTGAAAGTATCTACAGAAGCCTACACTGAACAAGAGCAAGGAATGAATATATCCTTTACATAATAGCTAAACAGGCCAAGGTTCTACAAGCTCACGTGATGAGCTACATTTCCTCCCACACTCTGAACGCTCAGGCAGAGAGTTTAGGCTTTCAATTTCACACATCCAAAATTTAAAAAGGCAAAAGGGAATTCCTGGAAAACACCAGGGAGCCAGACAGGCATACTGCATTTACTGTCTTTATGTAGTAATATGGACTCTTGCTTGAAGCTTTACAAATTGTGAATATTCAATTTTACATGATATGAAAGCTAGGAATAAATTTTGGAATAAACAATTCGCTAGTAAAAAACTCTGACAGAATTCTGTAATTTCTTCCTTTTTCATTATGTGCCTTCTAATAAAAATAGTCCGCACCTTATATGCAAGATACATTAAATGTTAAGAGTGCTCTGACACTGGAAGAGAAGTCTTCTACTTCAGAAAAGTAGGTGTGATTAAAAAAGTAAATAAACTATAAAAGCCATTCCAGTCTTCTTGAATTAATTTTTATGTGGAAGCACTCCACTGCTCCAAATAAAATATATGCACTAAGAATGATCATAATTACTTCTATGGGAAATGTCTTCCTAACTTCATTTGAGAATAGTACTGGTTTTAAAACAGTGTGTTACATCATATATCTAAAATCTAAACACCACAAAAAGAGAGTCCCAGACAAGATCAGAAGTACAATATTCTGAACCCAGTAAACTCATCAGAATAAACCGAGTGCATGGAATTGGCTTCTGCCTAAGTCTAGAAAATGAAAATTCTTGTATCATCCTTCTCTAGAAACAGAAAAACTCTCAGCAGGATGCCTTGCAAATAAGGGGATAATTGCCTAAAGACTTACAGTACTTATTTTGGGATACCAGGCAAAAGAATTTGGAGATCATATTGAACTTGCTGTGAGGTGTTCTAAATAGACTGTGGGACAACACAAGACTGATTATAGGAAGCCAAGAAGAGAATTCGTAGAATGCATAATGGGATGTTTAGTTGAAAGACCAAAGGCAGGAAAAGGGAGGGCCCAAGTTGGACTGGAAAGGAACAAGTGTGGGAAAACAGCTGGATAAGAGAAAAATCAGGGCCTATCCCATGTAAACAGTCTTCTGACCAGTACATTCACCTAGCCATGCCCTGCAACTCGTCACTGCAGTCTTTTCCATCTTCTCATTAACCTTCAATTAAGATTGTTTTCCAGGGCAAGAGGCTGTGTTTGAGTGGGATGTAAATACCAGCAACTGCAATTAGACTGTGAGTCATAATGACCCATTTGACTGGGGTGCCAGTAACTAAAAAGAGGGGTAAACTTGCATGTTGTGTGGGCACATGTCAGTGTACAATCACCAATCACATGTGAGTACCAAGCTGGATTGGTCAGCATTCTGGATAAGTGGTTTGGGAACCAGTTACGAAAGCAGCTGTAAATCTGGGCCAGGTACAGGAGAGATCAAAGGTCATTAAAATGGCTACTGCAGGGATGAGAAACATCAAACCAGCTGCAGAGGCCAATGTGGCATTTGGAAATTGGCAAAGTCACCAGCTAGCAATGAAACTTATTTGCATGTGTGTTCTTGTGTATGGCAACTGGGAATCCAGGAGATTCCGGGAAGAGTTACTGTGAATAGACTGTGTTAAAGGACAGTTACTGGAGGGGTTCGCTCTGTATAGATATACATACATATGTATATATTTTCCAACAATTAGCTTTCATCCTGATCAGCCAGCAAAGAAAACAGGATAAAGCGTTCAGTGTTTGTGTTTGAAAGTAGTTTCCTGCGTTCATTGATCTATGTGACCAGCTGCATGTGTATGTGTATGCACTGTATGCATGTGGGCCTGCGTGCCTGTTGTGAACTTGTGTTCAGCCTTGCTGCTGACTCAGTCTGGAAATACTGGCTTGCAGAAGCTTCACCTCTGTTGAGCAAGTCAGATCATAGAATCATAGAGTCATAGAATGGCTTGGGTTGGAAAGACCTCAAGGACCATCAAGATCCAACCCCCCTGCCACAGGCAGGGATGCTAACCTCCATATCTAGTACTAGACCAGGCTGCCGAGGGCCCCATTCAACCTGGCCTTGAACACCTCCAGGGATGAGGCATCCACAACCTCTCTGGGCCACCTGTTCCAGCACCTCACCACTCTCTTGGTATCCAACCCTACTCCTGATATCCAACCTAAATCTTCCCTCCCTCAACTTAAAAAATTTCTCCTTGTCCTGCCATTATCTACCCTTATAAAGAGTTGACTCCCCTCCTGTTTGTAGGCTTCTTTTAGGTACTGGAAGGCTGCAATGAGGTCACCCCACAGCCTTCTCTTCTCCTGGCTGGACAAGCCCAGCTCCCTCAGTGTGCATTTGTAGGGAGGTGCTCCAGATACAGCGTGTCCAGAAGTTTATTTTCCTAACAAACAAACAAACAAACACACCAAAGGAGTTGGAAAAGCACTCAAATTCATCAAACAGAACAAATGTCTTTATGCTTCAAAGGATTGTTAACTGTTGAAATAAATATGAGAGGAGGTAATTGAAATCTCTATCTACAATCTGCTGTATGCCTTTGTAAGAAAAAAACAAAGATTTTGAGATGCCAGAGCAAAGCAATTTTCATCCTGTTCTGTTTCATCTTTATCAAGAACTGTGCAATTAGTTACAAAAATGAAAATAAATACAACCTCCACATATCCCAAGTCCACAAGGAGTGTCCATTTCCAAAATCATTATATAAAGAGATGATTACATCTAACACTGGTACAATTTTGTAGCTGTTCTGTCCATAGGTAAAAGAATTGTTAAAGAAAAATGAAAACTTTAGAAATATAGGCTTCTTTTTCATCCCAGTTACTAATTTAGCTGAAGCTGTGCTAAAGGTCCATCATTCTGCCCTTTCTTTTAAAGCAAACTGCCCCAAAAGAGTAAATTGAGAAGTCCATCAGCAGGCATAGTATTAGAGATGTATAGGTATTTCTGATATCATTCTTCACATTCATCCATTTTGTCTGCAGTACATAATAGCTGTGACATTTACGATGAAAGGTTTTAAATGGGTAGAAGTGTAACAATGAAAAAAAGGGAGGAGAAAGACTATATAAAAGCTAGGAATTATGGCTTCAATTTGCTTCTTGATGAGGAGACAGAAAAGCAAAAATGTTTATATTCATATCTTGACCTTGACTGGTATCTGTCAGGTCTATTGTGGAGCAAGTGCAGTTAGTATCATGCTTTGCAGTTCTGATTCTTTCAGCAATTCATATTATCTGCTTTGTTTTCTGCTTATGGAAGGATAAGGACCTGTAATTTTGTCCTTTCAGTGAGATGGGACCTTCCTGAAAAAGGCAGGACACAGAACTGAGAGCATACCCGTATTAATACTGCGACCCAGAGCTTGGCAATAGCATCTCAGCCCCATTGTAGAGATGCAACCATTTTCTCCCCACAGATGTAGGTAACATTTGTCCAGTATACAGAAACATAGACCCTCTGCTTCCTCATTTTTAACCAACAGCATGTAAAAGGAATTTAAAAATAAATTTAAAAAAATACAATCCAAGTTTTCTGCTTTAAGACAAGACAAAACTTTTTTGGTTGGCTATATCACCAGATATTAATTCCTTTGCCAATAAATCCATATTTCATTGCCATATGACAAAGTTCTTACATACTAGAGGAAAATCATGAATCAGTCTTTAAAACTGAGATTATTATAATCCACACATTATTTACCATTCAGAGTCCTGTATTCTCACACATAATAATATATCTTGAATTATGATATGTACGGAGTATTATATATAAATTTCATAGCAGAATTGAAAGTACAAAATATTTGAGAGTTCTTGCACCACAGTTTAAAGAATTGTTTACTGGTTTTCTTCTCAGTTGCTATGACTCTTACCATACCAAAAGCTGACCAGAGTAAAAGAGTCCTGCTTAGTAAAGCAACAGGATACTGAAAGGAAGCACAGTTCAATAAACTTGGATTTACAATATACCCAGCTAATTTTCACATGGTATATCAGCTTCATTATTTTTTCTTTTATCCTAATCTGTCATATGCATAACAATGGACAACAAAGTGTTTCAGGCTACTGAAATATTCTATGTGATCATTATATAAAACAGTTATATAACACCATTATATAAAAATGTTTTGCCTGACAAAAGCAAAACAACATGTGTTCCCTACATACTGAAGAGGTGATATCACTTCTTCTTAGTACAAGAGCACATAGCAGAAATTTAAAATAAATGACTGCTATCAGTTCCAAGAGAAAACATAAGTAATTTGTACAGCAGAAATTGTTGACTGTCACAGTGCTAGTTTGCACCATGGTTCAGTCATGACATTCAATTTCAGCAAATGTGTACCAAGAGCAAATCCAGTTTTCCCATGTGCAACTTGTGAATAGCTGTGGATCTTGCATTTGCATGTAATGATCTAAATATGCTACAATATTTGCAACACTGTAGAAATGTTCCAAGTATGTTTTTTATGTTTTTTTTAATCGATTAAGTTTTTCGCAAGTGTAGTTTTGAAGTGACACTTTTACAAGCTGAAAACTAATGTTAATGAATTTATAATTTTCACAACTGATGTTATTTACAGAAAGTGAAAATCCAGAGACATAGTGATCTAGGTTATACTACATGCACATTGTATGTAGGCAAAATTCAACTCAGACCATGGAGACGTATGTGCATTAGAGTAAACCTTTTTCCTGTTTCCTCAGCAAAGCAGATGGCCAGAATCTGATAACTTTGGTGCACACTACATGTACTGGAAAGAAGCGTTCATCAATTTAATAATCAAAAGCTCTGTATATTTTATCCATTAAAATTATATTTTTCCTTTTTTTTTCTAGTTTCTGTTGACATCGTTACATAATTTAAAACGTTAAGTGATTTTAATTATGTTTAAGACATCTGTTCCATCTAACCTGTTGTCAGGCTGCAGCAAGTAGACATTTCCATTTTTATGAGATAAGATGAAATTATTACCTTGCAGTGCAGCCTTAACCAAATGCATTCTGGGTAGCAGTAGTGCACACAAGCAATTACTTAGACAATATGCCACTATCTTATTGTGAAATGATAGGGTGTTAAAAATCATACACACTATTCACAATTCCAGTGACACATCTTGTGACACAGGTATAACCAAGTGATTTCCCCATGGTTAAGGTGTCTCTACCAGCTCTATTCTATAAAATAGTCACATCTTAATATTTTAATTATATTTCAATTAATTAATGTAATAAAAAATAAAATAAAATAATAAAATAAAATATATTTTAATTATTTTAATTATATATTTTTCTTTTACTTATCTGGTATAAATAAAGTTATTTACATACATACTCTATTATGAGAGTCTGGTCTGTAAATAGTAAACTTGCTCACCTACTTTTTAAAAAATGTTTGAATTTAAATAGACAGAAATGCTCCATTCTCACAGTGCTGCCACATTCTCCATGCTTCAACGGTTGACAAAGTCCTAGGTCTAAAACCTAGGTCTACTAATTTTACTCAATATAAACATGAGCCACACAATGGAACATCATTCTTTTTAATAATATTAGGTATTAGCTCATAAAATTCTTCTTCTTCTTTTTTTTTTTTACACAAAATTCATGATATTTTTACAGTGAACTAATCAGAGAAAAAGTGGTGTTTCCTCTTAATGCTTTCTCCCCATCATTTATAAATCTACTTTTGTTTGATTACCGTGGTTTCTACAGTCAAAAATAAGACCAGAATTTATTTAGGTTTCAATACACAGTATCATTTTCAAAATACTTTGCATGTTGCTTTTGATAGTTTTGTTATGAGATCTTTTGTCACTCCTATTTTGTGGCTGAGCTGTATTAAATCTTTGACGTACCTTCTTTTCAAGTTCTGTGAAATCAGATTTATAAGCAACAAAGGCGTCACGCCAGCGAGCTTCTCCAGCTGTAGGCACACTCTGAATGTCCACTGAAGGCTGCTTGTGCTCTTGAACAATCGTCTTTCAGTCTTCCAGCTGTGTATTTAAATCAACAGAAAAGAAGGAGATAAGAATAAGTAATGATCTAAATATGCTGCAAAGAAGTTAACCTTTCTGTCACTAGAGACTGTTCCTTACTGTTTAATATATATTTACTTCTACCAAGGTATTTCGTTGTTCCATTAACTTACATTTTATACGCACCACAGAAATCTTTTTATACTGAGCTTCTTAATAAATCTTTAATAAGCATTTCCTGATATATAACAAAATCTCAGCCAGTCAGATTTATTATCTCATCCCTTAGCAATATTCCTACTGATACCATATGAAAAAAGTCTTGCCAAGAGATGTTTGTCTAACTACCATATTTAGATTTTCTATCTACTGAAGGACAGACTTTATAGTACATATTTTCTTAACATGTAGCGATTTGGGATTTTCTCTGAGAACATTTTCCTTTTAGGATTTCCAACTTCTATATATTTGTTTATCAAATCCTTTTCTACTGTGCAACAAAAGAAACTGTTCTATGTGGCAATCTTCAGTCTGAAAAGGTCATTTATTATCAAGTTTATTGTATATGCCTAATTTTATATTGCTTAATAAATCTTCAGCTACCCCATACGTGACAACTCTGAACATTCAGAGGTTGGGTGTATCAATGTTTAATGTATCTCTTAATAAAAAATTAGCATGTTCCTTCAGTGAAAAGAGATGTGCTTGGTTTATGTGGTCTGCATCACAGGACCATTAAAATGATTTTTATTACAGTGTTAATATTCCTATAGGCATAGTAATAAAGTTAACTAATAGGTTTAACAAAGCAAAATAGGCAGTGAAACATATCTGCCTTCATAAGGAAAACGTCCTCAGTCCAACACTGACAAGCTACAAAGTACAACAAAATTCATTACATAGAAGAAACACATGCAACAGTCCCTCGCTGTAACATAGCTCTTAAAAAAAATCATCTTTGACACTATATTATTGTAAAAACTATGTGGTCTGCATATTTTAAATAAGACAGTGATTGAAAAAGGACAATTATATTTTTTAAATGTTCAATTTGACAAATTACTAAACCTTTGCCAAACAGACCATTGTTTCATTTTTTGCAACAGGTCTATTGCAAGTGTCTCTGATAAAATACTCAGTGTCCTATTTTCAAAGTAAATGCTTTTCTTTTTAAAAATGAGCACTCACTTTGGAATTCCTAGAATAAAACCTTTATTTTTCTGTAAGGAAGTGCCATGCACAACAGACATTTGTTTAGAACCAAACTTTCTTTTAAAAGTCAGCTGCTTCAGTTTTTGAATGAAATTACTTTTGCTCTCATCTGGATACTTAAAAATAGATTGATGTTAACTTAAATGTGCTCTATGATACACGGTGTTTGCAAATAAACTTTCTTTTGTACTTAAATGCAAGGTAATATTTTATTAAAAGAGTTGATTCTTACATTGAACCATTTTAGCCGATGAAATTTCTTATGACTTCACTTGTGTTGTGGTGAATTTACTGTAAATTTAATCATACAGATTCAGTCAGTCCATTTCTAAAATGATAGGTCATATTTGCAGCAAAAAATATTTCAATAATCACCAAAAATATTTAAAGTGATAAAGAATACAAGACCAAAAAGAAGTACATCTTTGGTCTAAAATGAAATTTCAGAGATGGAAAAGACCATACATGCTATAAGTAAATATGTTCAGATAACTTGACTAAATTCACTAGATAAAAATCCTCCATCTTCACACTCAGGCAGACTTCTCAAGCCTCTTGTGTCACTGAAATTCTGAGGTGTCAGGGCAGCAAAATCCCTCCCAGTGTGAGGGCAGAGCAAATCTGAGAACTCCTCATGGGGATGAATGTGTACAAGTCTATGAGAGCAGCAGACTGGCATTCCAGGGTACTGAAGGAATTGGATGATGTGATTGCCAAGCGGCACTCCATCATATTTGAAAAATCATAGCTGTCAGGTGAAGTCTGGTGACTGGTGTCAAGGTTTTATGACTTTTGTTATCAGTATTCCATATCATAATATCACGCAGTCCGCTGGGATTTAAGATATAATGCTCCAGTTCTGTTATCAGTATTTCTGGGTACTTGGTTTTCAGAAGAGAAGAAAAACTACATATCCTAAAAGACGTCACTGTTCCATTTCCATTTTCCATTTAGAGGGAAATATAAAACTGTTTGCAAATCATAAGACTACCCTGTTTTTTTTCCTGCTTGTCACTGTGGTGTGTGTGCTCCTTAGCCATCACACCTTCAGCACTAGAGTAAGGCCTTCAGTTTTGGACACTCTCCCTCTCATTTTATTTGGTTTATTAGCTTAAATTACAATTATATTCTATTACGTTGTGTTATCTCACATTCCGCTATCGTATTTAATAAATTAGTTTTCTCCCCTAGCTCATTGCCACTGTTTTGTTTTTAGGCCCATCTCCCTATCTTTTCTCTATCACCTTTTCTCCTTCTCCCAGGTCATGGGTCAATGGGTCCCCTTGCCCCTTTAGTCACAGAACCAGGCCAAATGGGCCTAAACCACCCCACAACCATTGACCACTGGAGAAAGGGAAACATTACTCCCATAATCAAGAAAGGGAGAAAGGAAGACCCAGAGAACTTCTGGCTGGTGACCCTCATGTCTTTGCCTGGGAAGATCATGGAACAGATCCTCCTGGATGGTCTGATAAGGCATATACAAAACAAGGGCAGGTTGTGCCTGACCAATCTAATGGCTTCCTATGATGGAGTGATGATATCAGTGGACAAAGGAAAGGCAGCTGATGTTGTCTACCTGGACTTGTGTAAGGCCTTTGACACAGTCCTGCACCACATCCTTATCTCTAAATTGGAGAAATATGCATGTGAAGGGCGCAGTATTCATTGGATAAAGAATTGGCTGGATGGTTGTAGCCAGAGGGTTGTTATCAGTGGTGGAGGTCAATCACGAGTCACGTCCCACAGGGGTGCCTCTTGGGACTAGTTCCACATCTTTATCACTGACAAAGACAGTAGGATTGAGCATACCCTCAGCAAGTTTGCTGATGACAAGCATACCCTCAGCAAGTTTGCTGGAGGGACACCATCCAGAGGGACCTGCACACACTCAGAAAGTGGGCACATGAGAACCTAATGAAGTTCAACAAGGCCAAGTGCAAGGTGTTGCACCTGGGTCAAGGCAGTCGCAGATACAAGTACAGACTGGGAGATGAACTCATTGAGAGCAGCCCTGCCAAGAAGGACTTGGTGATTCTGCTGGACAAAAAGCTGGACATGAGCCAGCAGTGTGCTCTTGCAGTCCAGAAGGCCAGCAGTATCCTGGGCTGCATCAAAAGTGTGCCAGCCAGCAGGGAGGGGCAGGTGATCATCTCCCTCTACTCAGCCCTCATGAGCCCCATCTGGAGTACTGAGTCTGGACCTGGGACCTCCAACACAAGAAAGATGAGGGGCTATTGGAGTGGGCCCAAAGGAGGATTATGAAGATGATCAAAGGATTAGAGCACATCTCCTATGAAGAAAGGTTGAAGTAGCTGGGGTTGTTTAGCTTGGAAAAGAGAAGTGTCAGGGTAGACCTCATTGTGGCCTTCCAGTACTAGAATGGAGCTTACAAGCAGGAGGAAGATCAACCTTTTACACGGTCTGATAGTGATAGAACAAGAGAAAACGGCTTTAAACTAAAAGAGGAAATATATAGGTTAGATGCTAGGAACAAATCTTTTACCCTTCAGAGGGCAGTGAGACACTGGAATAGTGTTAACCCTGATCTAGGGGCACTCATTTTAAGTGTAGAAACTACACATAAAGTCTTCTGCACTCAAAGTGAGTGCTCCTACTCCGTTTACTCTGGTATAACCACTTTTTGGCACTCAGATCCATGAGCCCCTCAGACCATAACCTCTCTCTCTAGTAGCTGGCACTCACACCTCTTAATCTTATTCATTGGTTAATCCAATTTGGATTCTGCTACCATTCACATAAAGGCTCAGGACTGCCTAATAATAGGACCACGTACCAGGTAGTTAGACACAGGACTTAATACAAACACAGGGTATGTTCAGGTAATAAAGTGCAGGGCTCAGTTAGGCCTGACAACCATGTGCTCCTTTATTCTCTTTTCCCTCTACTTTCCCACTCCTGTTCCTATTTAGTATAAATTGATCACTTCCTTTCCCCGCTATTGGTCCTTCTCAGCATATTCCATTATATGTTTTAGACAGTACCAAAATTGTTTACCTGGAATCACATAATAAGTCCCACACTTTTTTATTGCATGACATTTCAAGGAGGGGATCTTTGTTGAGTCAACTTGGTGGATGTTGCACCAGTGACAATTGTTCTCCTCTGATACTCCAAGGAGCAGCTGATTCACCACTAAGAAGTTTTCTCTACAATCACATTCCTTCTCTGATCCTCAACA
>JAOWBP010052160.1:0-13640 GCA_028571105.1 Tragopan temminckii
CTCTGGTTGTGGTTCTCAGTTTGGCTGCAGCCAAAACCAGGAGAATGCCATGTGTCCCTGCAGGCAGCGCTGCTCCGTGTGCAGGTCGGCATCGCCAGGGGTGCCCGGAAGGAGCAGGGCAGGGGCAGGTGGTGGCCTGGAGGCTGGCCGTGCTCCAGTCCTGCAGCATTGGGGTCATAAAGTCAGACTTGGTTTGGTGCCCTTGAGCAGTGATGTAATCCTGCTGCTATTATCAGGGCTGATTGGGAGAATGAAAAGACGTAGTGGACAAAATGGGAGGAAAAAGATCCGGCTTTTTTTTTTTCTTCTGGGTGAACACCTGGATGGCATTGCAGCAGGACCCTGCTGCACACACAGCAGCGGTGCCCAGGAGCACGCACAGCGCAGGGATGTGGCATGGCTGGGGCTGCCCAGCAGGAGGTGCGGAGCAGGGCATGGGGATTGCAGGGTGTATCATGGGCAGCACATGGCCCAGCCCTCACCCAGCCCTGCACTCATTTCACCTGGTGCCATTTGCAGGTGCTGACTGACAGTGATGACACCGAAGTGTGTGACACACAGCACCCACACTGCGTCCCTCAGAGCCAGGAGCTGCGGGGGGGTCTGGCACATCTCGAGGTGCTAAGGGTATGAATGAACCGCTCGCTTTGCAGATGGAGAGGAGTGCCTACGGAGAAGTGCTCTCTCTCCTTATTGGTTTTTATTTGCTGTTGCTCACCCAACATGCTAACGTTTTTAGCTTTCCAGCTCTGAGAGTCAGTGGCAAGTTTAAATCCAACTTGAGAATGAGTTTGTAAACCTAAATTATAAATGGGTAGACACGAGGAGACCTTTTCAAGGGAAGTACCAAAATACGTGGTGTCACTAATAGGCATAATTACAGCCCAGCTGCTTTACTGAGTAACTCACTGTGCCGTCATCCCTGCTGGTCTTGTTTCAGGTAGTGGCATCTGGCAGAATTTGGTAACCCCTCATGAGCTAAAAAAGGTCATTTATTTGCAATGGCTTTTCGTTGACAAACTGGCTCACACCTCGCTCACTGCCTGCAGGGAGATCCGTGCTGTTCGGTCACTGCAGCCCTTGGTGCTGACGTGGGGCACCTGCTGGTGGTGCATCTCTGCTTGCAGGAGGGATGTGCAGGGCTGCAGTTGGGTAGAAACTTTGTTCATGCCATCAGCACACTGCCAGGCAGCCATAAAGCAAAGGGATCATTAATGTCAGGGGATGCTGCACGCAGCGCTCATCCCGTCTGTGTGGCTGAATTACCGTGGGATCATTTTGTAATTATTTGGGGAGGAAATGCTGGAGATGGGCTACGGCATTGGGGTAGCATCTGTGTGTGCACATAGGCGTGAACCCATTTGTGAAAGTTAATTGATGGAGCAATGCAAGAAAGTTGTAATAAATGACTTGGGAGAGAAGTGGTTGTAGCCAGAGAAAGGAGTTGTGACTTGTGCATTTTTTTTAGAGCAGATAAATTTCAGCTGTAGGTCATCGTCCAAATCAGAGGATTTGGGGAACTCTTGAGAGTAAAGAGAGCTCTGATGATTTGGCCAGGAATACGGCTTCCAAGGCGGCACTTTGATCTGCATTTTAAGTGCTTCTTTGTAATGACAGTTTCACAATTTCTTTTCTCATTTTAAGTCAGTTTTGCAGAGGTATGCTGTGGGAGAAAACAGTACGAGCACACATGATTCCTGTCTGCTTTGCAGCCAGCTAGAACTTGTACTTCATCCCAGATCTGTTGGCTACCATGGTACATTCATGATTACGCCAGAAAGGAAATTAGTAGAGATGTTAAATATTATCAAAGCTTTGGGAATCTTCTGAAATATCTCCAGTGTGAAAACTAAACTTGCATTAGCATTTCTGCTGCAGTGTGGTGTGCAGCATTGAGCAGAGCATCCACCCAGCATTCTAGCTTCCTGACTTTTTTTTTTTTTTTTAAACACCTGAAAGCTGATGTTTCCATGTGGCACATGCAGCCTGGTGGTCTCCTGCTGCACCCCAGGCCTTGAGTATACTGAGCCAGAAGCTTTCTGAAGACAGCCTGCTGCTTTAGTGGTGCTGGTGGGAACCTTTCTCTCCCCTTTTCATCTACAGCACGTTCTCACATAAACTCTGTTTATCCCTATAAAGAGGGCTTGTTGCATTAATTTCTGTGGTTGGGATGGAGTAAGGGGGGGATAGGAATTGAGAACATTTATTGAGGCTTTTGTTTAAATCTTCTGTAGCATCATTCCTTCTTGCAGACAGCTTGGGTAGGGTTTCCCTCTATTGGGGAATCAGTGGCCTTATAGGTGAAGGACAAATAGGTGTTCCGCAGTGGATGCAGAGCTTCATAGTTGCTCTTACGGTGCTGGTTTTGGCCTCTCCTGAGCTCTGACTCCAAGATGTATGAGGCCAGCAGCAATCTGCAGACCAAGCTCAACTGATGTGCAGAAAGGCTGTGCCACTCACCTGCAAGCAGTCAGCCCGCAGGGATGGGCCTTAGAGGGCAAAGGGTACAGCACTGCCTGAGACAAATGGTAGCGTATACTCATCTGCTTCATCCTGGTCCAAAATGTCAGCGACCTTCTGCTGGATGTCATCCTCATCATTCTGCATCCCTTTCTGGGGCAGGATGCTGATGGGCTGGGTGCAGGGCAGCGTGGCTGTGTGACCTGCAGGTGCAGCTGTGACACTTGATGCACTGGTGCTTATGGTGGGGGTCCGGCAGGCACCGTGTCCCACATCACCTATGGATCCTTATAACTTAACACAGCTTGTGGAGCCTGTCAAGGAGGATAACATTGCTAAGGTTATAATTGATAGAGTGTCACTTGCTTCTTGCAAGTAAGCCGACTTCAGATTTCCAGCTGGTGCAGGACTGGGCTCACGCTGCATGCAGAGCGGGGCGTTCTGTCTGCGATGTGTGTTGGTGTTGTCACAGGCAGTGCATTACATAAAGCACATCTTCAGAAACTCGCCTCACAAGTTGTCAGTGTTGGTGGATGTCCACAGTCCTTCCAAGTGGTTCACACATTTGTGTTCAGTGTATTCAGTCTCGCACGTATCTTTAATGGAGTACTTCTGACTGGCTGATCTTTTACTTGCAGCATATACCCAGGAATGTGCATTTAGAAATGTGAGTGTTTCTGCATGCGTCAGCTCTGTGATCCATTCCTGAGGCCCTGCTCATGCACACGGGGATGAGGAGCTGTGCATGCAGTGTTCTGCTGGCACGAGGCGTGGGCACTTCAGCAGGTGCAACAGGATTTCCCACATTTGCCAACTTGGCCCAAGCAACCCAGCGAAACACAGCTTAGCCTTGGAGAATGAGAGCTGCTTAACCCCCAGGCTCAGAAGATAGTGGCAATGAAAAGAGGCCCTTGCACAGGAATCAATACAACTTTTCAAGAATGACATGCAGGACGTGGTTCGGGGATTTTTTTTCCCTCCGTTCATTTTGCCCAATATGTTAAGTAGCTGGTTTGTTACTGGAACCCCCTACAAATGATTGTCAGTAATAATTCTGCAAAACTATGAATCAACTCTGCATGACTTTGTGCAAATAGACTGAGTAATTTCTTTGTTCTTTTCTTCTTACTTTGTAATTGGAGTCTGTAAAAGCCCAAAGGTTTGGTCTTGTGGAAAGCATGATTCATTTATTGGTGTCTGTGCCGACTAGTTATCTTTCAGTAATTCCAGAGTGCTGCTACAAGCCAAGAGTGATTCATACATGGCTAAGTGCACAAACAAATGGGGTCATGGCCATCTGCAGAAACTTTTCTAATCTATTTATGGTATCGGAGAAAGAAGTGGGTGTATTAAGGATGATGGAATAGGTGTCAATTACATTAGTGAGTATAACCAGTTAAGTAACACTAACCATTACTCAAAAACCACATCTGCGCATTGCTAAAGATTGCTACAGTAGGTCCTGTTTAAATGCTAACGTAGGTCTGGTGCAAGAAATAAATTGTCTAGCTTGTCTCCTAAGGAACTCCCCTTCATAAGTGCATTGGTATTCCCCCATAACCTTCCTTGAGATGCAGATGTGAACATGCGTGGTGTGTGTTCATTGTAACAAAGTCCTGGTCTTTGCTATGGCAGACCTCACCCTATATCTTTTACATGCAGATTTTGGCTTAATATATAATTGACTTGCTGTTAATGAGTGATAGCATTTCTTGTTTGCACGTCATGCTAAACGGTTGTGTGACGTCTTTGTAGAGATGGTGGTGCTCAGCTGAGTTGGTTTTCCTGCCAAATGCGTCTGAAGAAGTGCTCTAAAACCCAAGGGAGAAGGAGACTGGCATCATACAAAACAGCTTTCTTCCATCTCTGTCCCATTTCACTCCCTGTGAGCATTAATTTTCCCCCTGGTAACTGATACCAAAAGCAGTTCTGGCTGCATTTGCTTCAGAATCACGCTGTTGGGGTTTTGGTGGGCTGAGCAGTTTGCTGGCTTGCTGGTAAGGAGCTGGGGAAGGCACTGGGGTGTGAGCTGGGTGTGAGCAGGAGGCAGTTGGGGTTTATAGCCACAGAAAGCAGCCGGGCCAGAAATGCACATTTGGCAATGTGTCTTTGTTGTCCTTTGGCTGAAGCCTTGAAGGCCGTGACTGTCCTGCTGCACACTCTCTGAGGGAGCCAGACCTGGCCCAGCACATGTTGTGCTTCACAGGGAAGTGACCCAGACTGTTGAAAGCCTCTCCTGCTGTCTGCACAGCTCGCTGCCTCTGCCCTCACTGTAAGTCAGCACGTTGCACAAGCAGCATGCTGGATTTACCTGCAGGGCAGGTGGGGAGGGAGCAGAGCTGTTTGGGTGAGTTCCCATAGGATGTCTGAGTGCAGAGTGCTGGGATGAGCGCTGCCAGGCCCCGTCCCAAAGCTGCTCCCACCTCTGTCCACCCCTGGCCGTGCTGGGGATGAGTCCAGGCTCTGCTCTTTGTGGATGGGGCTGGGAGATCCTCCCTGCGGTGCTCCTGGGCGGTGCTGGGTTGTTAGTGTTATAGCTGGTGATAACCAGGCGCAGGGCTGGGCTTGGTGCTGTCAGTGTTTCCAGGTGTCCTAGGTGTCCCTGCAGCTGAATGTCTCACTGCTGTCCTGGAGCAGCTCCTGCCCTGTCTGTGTTTCTGCCTTCTTCCCACCCCAGCAGGAGTGTGGTCTTCTGGCTTCAATGCTCGGTCTCGCACACAGGTTAGGCTCTTCAGTGCTGAGCTCTGTAAGCACCTTGACCTTAACACGATTTAGAGGCTCGAGTTTGCAGTATAACACACAGAAAACTCACTTTGGGGCTCTTTTTTTCAGCCTCTGCACTGGGAATTGCCATGTGGAAGGGCTCAGCGTGGGGCTGGGTCTGCAGTGCACACCCATGTGTGGGGCATCCTGTGGGGTACGTGCCGTTTGCTCTGCTGATGGCTCTTAATCCTCACATTTCGTGGGTTTTCTCAATAAATACTACTAAACATTCATTGACTTGCCATGCAGCCTGAACTGTAAGGAATTGTAAACAAAATGGGCAGCCTCCATTTGATAATTCACTACGTGCTTTTTATTTGTGCAGCTTTAAATATGTTTATATGTGTGCGTTTATACATACATATATATGCACGTTTACATTTGTGTATATATATGCCTGTGTGCGTAAAGATGGAAGCATTTATTTAATTTATGTGCAGAAAGAGGCCCTCCCAGGTGAGGGAAGCATGGCGGGGTGGGCTCAGGCTGATGGTGCGTCCTGCTGTGCAGCACAGTGCCTCAAGTGGGTTCACAGCCCTGTGCAGATGTTCAGGAATTTCTCTTTTGTCGTGGCCGTGGGGTTCTGCTGCTCTTCAGACCATAAGTGCACTCCAGGCTCAGCGGGTTTGTGGCTCGGGAGATGCTTTTCATCCCCCCCAGGTTCCTGCTCTGGAGGGATTGCACCGCCTCTCTCAGCCATGTGTCCTCCTTGGTTCTGCTTCCATGGATTTGCAGACCCATGTTAAGGCTTTATTAAATTAAGCAGAACGACTTTTAAAAATTTACATTTCAAGTGGAAGAATTGCTTTATGTGATGCAGGGCTATGCAAGGAGACCTAAATACGAGCTTTAATTGGCTGCTACAAAAATAGGTGTAATTTTTTGCACAGTGATTTTATGGCTTCTGAGTTCAGCGTCCTGACGAAATCCTGCAACCAGTCCACTCATTGCTGCGGAGATGGGGACGTGGAAGGAGGAGCCCGAGGAACAGGACCACGAACAGCCTTGCTCCCATTTGCACAGCCAGACATACCCAGCAGTTCCTGCAGCTCTGTATTGTTGGAAAGGCGGTGGAGGACCGGCTGCACCTCACCTGTGTGTGCCTGCCAGCTCACCCTGCAGCACCGAGCTGCCTGGCACGGCACTGCCGGGTCACAGGGCGGCTTTATTGGGGCTGTAACTGCCAGCAGGTGAGAAACATGCAGCTCCTGCAGCTGTGCCTGCCAGACAGTGCGTGTGCCAAGAGCCGCCGCTTTGTTTTCCAGCCTGATCGATGCGGTTACGTCGGTAATTCAATGGCTGTAGGCACTTCTGTGGGCTGGGAGGTTGCTCTGTGGGCCCTGGGCTCAGGGAGGGCTGTCACCGGGGGCCTGAGGAAGTGAAGGGTGTCGTGTTTTGACCCTGCATCCTTACAGTAATCCAGATAGGCTTTCCTGTTTCTATATTTAAAGTCTTTCCGTTCTTCTGTTGGGAGAGACGGAGCATTGGCTCTCTTGGGTAACAACTGACCCTTCCTCTTCGGGACAACTGGTCCCCAGGTGGTGTTTCTCCACAGGAAGCAAGGCTCCTCTGAGCCTTCCTGCCACAAATTGAAGGAATTGTGGGTTTTTTTGGTTTATCTTCAAGCAGTTAGGATGAGAGCTGGTTATCCTAGCTTACTGAAGGTCCCGCAAGAATGTGCACTCGGTTTGTCTCAGCCGACACATGGGAGGAAAGCTGGCACTCAGGTGGGGTGGAAAAAGCTGAGATACAATTTGTTTCTTCTTTGAAATTATCCCTTTTTAATTGTCTAAACAGAGTTTCAGAGAAAATCTCTGCTTTTCTCTCCTTGCAGCATTATAATTCTATATAATCAGTTTTCTTTCTCAAAAAGAATAGGGTGTGATTTTTTTCTTTTTTTTCAGAGGCAGGGAAGGATAAGTTCCAGATGTCGTGGGTCTATACTTTTTGCCTCTGTTTAACATTCAGTGCCTTTCTTGCATCGGCTGCAAGAAGTGGGGCTGATGTTTTTGTTCCAAGGTAAATCATCCCCAATCAGTCCCTCTGCTGAACTTGGCCAGGCACTGCCCAAAGTCTCACCAGCTGCTCTGCGCCCCCCCAGCAGGGCTGCCCGAAGTCCCCGTGTCAGCACAGCAGCTCCTGCATCCACATCAGCTCCTCGGTGCCTCCTGTGCCTGGAGGATCGATTTGCCATACATCTGGAGTCGTTCCTCTAAATCAGCATGACTTGAAATCAGTGAGCTGACTGAGCCTGCGGAGCCAAAGCTAGTTAGCTGCTGCGGTAATTTACAGCTGCTCTCCAACCCTTCACTGGGGTGAAAAAGTTGCTTATCTCAGCACTCAGTGTGTGTGGAAAGTGACTTCTCCCAGCCCAATGCAGGAGGACTGGAGCAGTGCTGGTGTGGCTGCGGCTCTGGCAGCTTTGACCGTGGTGTGGGGTTAAAGGCAGCTGTATGGGCCAGCAGGACTCCTTGGAATCAGCATGTGGCAGGTACTAATTAGTACTGATTAACCCTTATCAGTGACAGACAGTCCCTGTGGAATTCATAAAGGAAGCTGTGTGTGCAGGTGTTCCTGCATCTCCTGCAGCATGCCTTGCTGCCTGGTCAGCTTTTCTTGGTAGTCCAAGTCGTTTAGTCACCCCTTCCCAGGTACACTGGGGAAGTGCAGTATTTCAGGAGCTGCCAGTATCTATTGTAGAGGTTCAGCGCGCAAGGGGCTGACAAAATGGGGCCTCAGGACCTTCAGGACAGACAAAATGGGACCTCAGGACCTTTAGGATGGACAGAATGGGGCCTCCAGGACAGACAGAATGGGGCCTCAGAAGCCCTGCTGAGCCTGTCTGAGGTTACAGCTGTTTGCAAAGCTGCCTTTGCTGTTTTAAGAAGACATCATAACATCTATGGGTCTCTCTCTCTCAATTTAGATCTGAGTTTATGAGAATACCTCACAAGTAAGGTGTCTTTGCTCAGGTGTGGTATCCGAAATGGCTAGAGAAGAACCAACTAGATAAAGTATTTACAAGTGATGAATAAATGCTTTTCATAAACAGCTAATCAATTGTTATAGAGCCCGCAAAGTCAATAGGGCGTATGACCTTTGCTTGCAACCACACACGGATCTTTAACATGCTCATAATGCCTACAGATCATTCACTGGGCTTTTATCAAGCATTTATTAGTGTAAGTCATAACCAAACGTGAAAGAAAAAAAAAATTATTTCAGTTGCTTTCTTTTGAGCCTGGTGACACAATTTGGTTGTGCAGAAAAGCTGCAAAACATGACCGTGGTATGAGGACCGTTGTGGTGCAGGTGCCATGTGTGTTGGGGAGTGATGGGTTCCTGCAGGCTGATGTCTGGTACAGCTGATGTGTGGGGTTTTCTGTTGGAAACCCGGAGTCGCTGTGCTCTGAGCTGTGCTCTTGTGCTGTTATTCTTGCAGGAGATGCTTGCTGTTGCTTGATGGTTGTGCAGCTTGCTCCCGTTGCTTTGCCCCGTGATTTGGGGAAGCTTGTGCAAAGGTTTGTTCTGGCTGCAGCTTTTCCTGCTTCCCCTGATCTCCCCTGTGCCACGTATGTGTATTTGTGCCTCGGGGAGAGAGGGAAAGATGGGTGAAATGTGGAACACGGTGCATGGCCTGAAATGGGTCAGCTTGTGGCCAGACCTGGTGACTGTATCTCCTTCGCTGGTTGAGATGGAGGCAGTTCTGTGGGACCTCACAGTGGGCAGCAAGAGGGGCTGCAGCCATTCCTGCCACTCTTCCCTCTTGTGCTTGCCTCGAGTGGAGTGTGGGGTACAGAGGTGCTCCAGCAGAGAGCTGATTTTGGAAGAGGTGCAGCACTTGTACACTTTAAAATAAGAGGGTGGGACAGAGGTTTGCGTAAAAGGGGATTCGCAATGCAAGAAATATAACGTGGTGAAAATGCATCGCCTGTTGGAGGCTGGGGGCAGTCTGTCCCAGCTGCTATGCAGCCCTCACTCAGTTCCCAGGAGTTGGATCACGCTGCATTTGCTTCCACACTCCCGTGTGAAAACGCCCATAGGCTTCGCCCTTTATTTCATTGTTGTCAGTTTGGGTATTTTGTTACATTAGTCTAAATTGGTTTGTTTCCATAGCTGCGAACTGCTGATAAAACCTCGCTGTAGGATCTGTCAGTCTTCCCATGCACAGTACCAAAAATAATTCACGCGTGGTGTCAGGAGGTGCCCGGCTGTGGAGCAGGGGCTGAGGCTGCAGGGATGGCTGCCCCTGTCCGGGGCTGCATTCAGGGCATGGCACTGGGTGCTCCTGAGCCTCCGTCTGCTGAAGTACTTCTTCCATCCTTGGTGACAGCATTTTCCTTCTGGCAGGGATGGAGGAGGGCTTTTAGCAGATCTCCTGTTTTCTCTTCATGCAGTTCTCCAACGGGAACTTGCCATTAGCTGTATCATTTATTTGGGGTATTTGAGTGTCGTGACGTCTCGCAAAGTACTTTCCTATGTGGGGCTGCCTGCTCAGATGGAAGGTGTGGAATCCCCTAAGCTGTTGGCTCCTGCTGGGACATGCACTGTGACTGCCACAGTCCCAGCTCTTCTGCATGGCCCCACATGGTCTGTGCACAATGTTGTGAGCATCCCTTCTCCACCCCATGTGCCTTGGGGTTCAGGCTGGGCTTTGGGCACTCTGTGCCTTCTGTTGGGAAGAGGTTGGGGTGGGGACAGCCCGCTGGCTCCCCTGCACCACAGGGCAGGGATGTTGGCCTGGGGTGAGGATACCCCACAACCCAAACGTGCAGGGATTTAACATCACCCAGGCATTTCCAGAAGGAAATGTGCTTCTGAAAGGCGGTCGGGATCGCCCCCGCTCCACTTCTTCCAGGCACAGATGCTCAGCTGACACCAGCTAAATAAAAACCTTTTAGCCCCTGCCAGGAAGTCTAGAGCAAACTGCCAAAAAGCATCTAGGACCAAGATACAAAACCAAGTCGAGCCTGAGCGAAGCACTTAGAAATAACGGATGGTACTGATGCACTTCTGTCTCTTGAATTTTAGCATATGAGATGCTTCAGTGTCAGGGTTTTGTTAAAATAGAATAGTAGAACGTTGAAGGTTTTCAGCACACAAAGCAAAGCAAGTCCCCTCACAGCACAGGAGAGGTGGTATGCCTTAGTTCAGCCTTCCTGATAGGGAGCATTTGTGATTTCCCTGCTGGCACTCCCCCAGCTCGAAATCAAAGCATAGTTTTGCTGAAGGAGAATGCTCTGTATGGCTTTTAGCTGTGTTCAGAGGTGGGACCCGAGCCCTTGGTGTGTGCTTGTCCAACCCTGTGGCTGCAACCTGGTGCTCCTGGTGCCCCATGGGGCAGGAGGGATGGTAGGTGGGATGTGCATGGCAGAGCTGGTGGCAAGGTTCTTGTTGTTCCTTTTTGCTCCTGGCAAGAGGACGTAACCAAAAATTGTCAGGTTCATACTTTTTATTGTTGAATTAAATACTTACAGAGAGCCAAAACCCGAAACCCTTATTAAGCAGTGCCCTTGGTGAAGTGACATGCTCCTGGGTCTGGTGTGCTCCCACATCTCACGTTTGTGTGCAGTGTGTTGCGTGAAGGGTGAGCGTATGGAGCTCAAACAAAGGTTCTAGATAGGACTAACACGGGCAGCCACTTCTCGGTGAGTCCGGGGCTGAGATGTGTCTGGCTCCTGCCAGCACAGATTGCAGAGCTCCTGCCCAGCCCACAGCTGGTCTGACAGCTGCAGCACCGCTGGGCAGTGGGGTCTGTGTGGAGCGCAGCCATGCCTGGTGGCACAGTGCTGTGCAGGGGACAGGCAGGGTCCTACCTGAGCCTGGGGCCTGAGAGTGGAGCGAGGGGACTGAATGAGGCCGTGGGGGCTGCTGGGCATGGCTCAGGAGCAGTGGCACTGCTTTGTTCCTGCAGGGCTCAGTGTTCCCAGATCTTAGTGAGGTTCAAAAATAATAATGATAAAATGTGTGTGTGTGTGTATGTATGTATGGTGAGAGCAGGTTGACTTCTGCTCCTGGAAAAAGGCTTCCTGAAGGCCAGCCCTTGGCTGTAAGGCACAGGGTATGTGTGTATGGCACCTGCAAAGGGCCGAGCAGTGCATTTTGTGGGGGAATGTGCTAAATGAACCTCTCTGTACAGGAGAAAAGCATCCAGCCCCATTCTTTAGTACTCATTTTAGTAATTCCTTCCAGATAACCTACACATCTGTGTCAGTGCAATTAAAACAGAAATTCCGCCTAATGAACAGTTGTAGCCCTTGGGCTATTGTGGAATGAGCAAGTGAAGTTGGAAACGCTCTTATTAAAATAATAATTAAGAAACAAGGGTGGGGAGGCAGAGGGAGGTGCAGATGAGGTGCTGGTGGGATGCTGGAGGGCGAGGAGCTGCCGTGACCCCAGCGCTGAACTCACTGCACTCCCACCTGCCCCAGGCTGAGCCCTGCTGCTGTGCCACAGGGGTGCTGTGCCCCGGTGTGCCCTCCTTGTGCTCCGTCTCAGCCCTCAGACCTGCAGCAAAGCCCAGAGATCTGTGCTGCACTGTCTGCATGGAGCTGCCTCCAGGTTCCCTGCCAGAGCCCGGAGCTGCAGCATCAGTCTGCTGAGCCCTACTTTGCATTTGTTTGTTGAGATCTTGGTTCTCCAGCAGCTGATGAAGCTCAGGAAGGGAGGAGCATTTCGGTATTAGGCAGGGTTGTATCTGCTTCTGCTTTTCCCAGAGTACTGTTGTTTGTCACTAAAAAGTAAAAACTCCATGTGTGCCCATGGGTTGCTCTGATTTGTCCTTCTGTGCTGTGGACAGGAGTGCCTGGGCTGAGTGGGTCAGCGATGGCAACTGGTGCTTGGCTGTGTCAGGCAGCTCGCCCTCCTGCTTTCAAGTACATGGCAAAAAACAATCCTTTCCATTGTTGTCCCTTCCAGTTTTCATCGTGTCTGTCCACAAAGCATTGCTTTATCGCAATGAATGCTCCAAAGTTGTTTGAAAACTTAACACACTTGGGATGTAGAGATGTGTGTGATATGCAGAGGTAGCGGTGTCTCAGAGTAGCAGAATAAAAAAAAAAAAATAAGCAGCTGCCAGACAAATCCCAGTGATACATTGGGATGACTTTAGCGGGATTTATATCTACAGGCTGTGGGCATTTTGTTTTTTGCTTTTTTTTTTTTTTCCTTTTTAAATGGTTGCGAACCAGGGTGATTGCTTATCATTTTCATTTGAACTCCATCTGACAAATCGTTTTAGATGGAGAAAGCAATACCGCATCTTTAAATGGCCACTCTGTCAGCGCATCTTGCAGGGCTTTAAATGCCCTTTGTTATCGCAGTCTAGACAGGACGCAGGCGGAATATTTGATATGTTATAAGGCAAAGATTTGACAAGGTTGAATTCATTTACCGGCTTATTTAAAACCGAATTTCAAAACGTTTTTCCTTACAAACATGTCTTTCTCCCCCTATATATTTTTTTTCAAAGTTAGTGCAGTATGTTTCAACTGTTTAGACTGAGAGAGGAGACATTAGCTTACTGCAGCCTGCAGTACTCTAATTGCCCTTTTTATGACTGTCTAGACATCATGCAGATGCATGTTTGTGGTGAGAAGACATTTCCCCCTCTGGTTATACGATAGTCTGAGCCCTTTGCATCGCCTGTCTCCTTACCCCTCTGTCCTGGAATGTGCCTTCCTCCCTCCATCCCTGAAAAAACTGCTGTTCCCCCATTTTATTTCTGGAAGGACTCTTCAGTTCCCATTTTTGCTGTTCTTTTTAGGATGTGTATTCACAAATGTTAATGCTTTTTGGAGGAATAGAGATACATGGAGCGCATCCCCCGCAGCCCCACCGCAGGTCGCGTTGCAGGAGCGGTGGAGCAGCGGTGTGTGCAGCTATCGCTGGGTTTATGGGCACATATGGAGATGGTTTTGTTTGTGTTCCCCGCGATAAGGGCACAGCCTTGCGGGCCAGGTTTAAGAATGAAAATATCAGCGAGGTTTGAATGGGTCAGAGTTTTAGTTATGCAAATAGGGCGCATTAATTAACCCCGTTGCTATAGCTACTGCTTTATTGTTAAATGCAATGAAAAGGGGACAAGCTGTGTTGTTGGATAATCCTCCCCTCTGTGCTCTTCTTCCCCATCCTCCGAAGTCTTCCTCCGCCCCAGCGTGAGGGCAGCTGCTGTCCCCATCCCCATCCCCGTGGGCAGGTGGCGGTCGCCCGCAGTGGCCACTGAAAGCCAAACATGACGTCCCCTCCTCGCAGAGCCAGGGCTGTGGGGCACGGGAAGCTGAGGGGTCCTCACCGCCGTGGCTGCATCCTAGCGGCCTCCCCCAGAGCCCATTGTGGGCGCTGACCTCACCGGGCACCCGTCAATTTTCCGCCACAGCCCCGTGTCATCAGTCTGCCTTCTGGTGGCTGCGCCGCAT
>JAOWBP010052161.1:0-13632 GCA_028571105.1 Tragopan temminckii
TAGAATCATAGAATGGCCTGGGTTGAAAAGGACCACAATGATCACCTCGTTCCAACCCCCCTGCTATGTGCAGGGTCGCCAAACACCAGACCAGGCTGCCCAGAGCCACATGCAGCCTGGTCCTGAATGCTTCCAGGGATGGGGCATCCACAACCTCCTTGGGCAACCTGTTCCAGTGTGTTACCATCCTCTGTGTGATAAACTTTCTCCTAATATCTATCCTAAATCCTCCCCATCTCAGTTTAAAACCATTCCCCCTTGTCCTATCGCTATTCACCCTCGTAAACAGCCATTGCCCCTCCTGTTTACATGCTCCCTTCAAGTATTGGATGGCCACAGTGAAGTCTCCCTGAAGCCTTCTCTTCTCCATGCTAAACAAGCCCAGTTCCCTTAACCTTTCCTCATAGGGGAGGTGCTCCAGCCCTCTGATCACCTTAGTGACTGTCCCTTGGACCCATTCCAAGAGATCCGTGGCTTTCTGGTGCTGGGGGCCCCAGGCCTGGATGCAGTACTCCAGATGGGACTTCACGAGAGCCGAATAGAGGGGGACTTTTTCCCCTGAAAGCTTTCATTAGATCATTAAAAACTATTTCCCAACTATTAAAAACTGTTTCCCAAGTAATATTTCTCCCAGGTAATATTTCTGTGCTTCTATCTCTGATGTTGCTCTCATTTTTATACCTAGCCTGAATAAACTTGCCACTCATCTCATACACCGCAGCACCCTATCACATACTGACACCATCCTCCTCTTCCACAGGAGTTTTTTCATTCTGAACTGTGACATATTCTGCTTCCTTTGTCCAGGTTGCTGTGGTCTGTCCCCTCCACATGGCTGCCTTCCAACCAGGAATTTTCTTTCTGTCTGTGCATTGCATTCCATTAGAAACAAGCTGGGCATTAGTTTCTGTCCTCTGACAGGCTTCTTCTGCTTATTACTTTGTCTCCGACCTTTTGCTTGACCGTATTTGTTCTGAACTAGTGATTGACATCATTTGGAGCCTTTCCCCAAGCAGCTTTGCTGTCCTTACTTCTAAGATGCATTTCTCCAGGGTGAAATCTTTCTCTCAGCTGTCTCCCCAGTCATGTAAGGTCAGACATCCTACAGCCCAAACTGTCAATTAATAGAACATCTCTAATGTTTCCAAATTTAAGTCTAGAGGCTGGAGTTTCAATTTCTTTCATTTGCTTTTGGTCTTGGAATAAAACTAACCAGTAATATCTCTTTGAAATCTTACATAGTCAGTATTAAGTGGCACTGGATACCCCTCATTTTTGCCATTTTTTTGCAAGCCATACCACCCCATTCACTCCTTTTGCCTTGCATCCATGATTATTGAGGATTTATTTTTGAAAATAAAAGTAAGTAGTGCTTTTTGGAATCTATCTATCTGAGCAGTTTCAGTTTGTTGCTGCTTTTGTCTGTTCTCACTTTTTTCCTTTCAGCCAGTGGACATTACCACTGCGTGGCTGTAAAATGAAAAGACACCACATTTTTAAACACATATTGGATTTTTCTCAAAGCAATTATTTAAGACATTCATACTCACCATGGTGCATACCAGCTATGTGCACACTACCAAACACTTACTTTCTGAAACTTCTGTTCTTGCCCCAGCTTCCACTTGGGTGATTGCATGGAAACAATTCAAAAAGTGAAGCATTTCATATGAAGGATTTGGCCTGCATTCCAATAGTCTTACCGTTATTAGAAAATCATTCAATTCAGAATTTCATTTTAGTCAATGCTGTCTCATTACAGTTAATCGCATCCCACATTGCTACTAAATTATTCTGTCACTCTTAATTTCCAGGACATCTCGTTGTTATTTAGGGTACGTGCTACACAGTGGCAGTGCCGTGCAGTTTTCATAAGCTAGGTCAGGTACTGGGGAGCAAACCTGTTGTCTTAATACAACACTCTGATGCAAGTATCATCCTTAATATATTCATGCAGGCTTTTATGGAAATGGAGCAACCCATACTTTATAGCCCATATTATGGAAATGAAGATATAGGACAAGGAATAGTGGCCTAAAAGTTGAACATAGGAAGCTCCGTACAAACATGTGGAAGAACTTCTTTATAATAATGCTGAGAGAGCACTGGAACAGGTTGCCCAGAGAGGTTGTGGAGTCTCCCTTTATGGAGATATTCAAGACCTGTCTGGTCACCTGCCTGTGCGACCTACTGTAGAGTGCCAGCTTTGGCAGGAGAGTTGGACTTGATGATCTTCCAACTTCTGCAATTCTGTAATTCTGTGATTCTGTGATCTACCTTGTAAGTCTATCTGGTTTCACAGACCTGAAACTCTGTGACTCCTTTCTGTGTATTTGTATCAAATAAATATGCTGATATGGGCTTACGTGTAGGGGATAATATATAAATAATGGCAGACTAATTTTGGGGTGTGTAAGATTTTCATTTGAATCTGGGGTGAAGGGAAGCTATTATTGTATGTTGGTGTACAGAACTAAAGGCAACTGAAAGAAGCAGGATTATAGGCTCTGTCAGTGTCTTTTCTGCAAGCAAATCTGCATCTGAGTTCTATTTCTGGCTCAACCACTCACCTTACGCATCACTTTGTGCAACATATTTCACCTTTCTGTGATGGTTATTCTCCTATCCTTGGTCTGTCCTGTCCATGTAGACTGTAAACTATGCAGGACATTATAAATTTATACTGTAAATAATGAAATTCAGTGCTCAGCCTGTCTGCCAGTTGTAGTCTTTTCATCTAGTGCATGCAGAAGTAAAGCATGCTGTCTCCTTTGTTGTGTATCAATGCAATAATATTAAAAATAAGTCACAGGTGCATGTAACATTAATTGTGGATGTTATAATTAGAAATTACATGTTCTGTTTATACTAGAAGTCATGTATGTTGTGATAAGGTAGGTTGAATTCATTCAAATATTTTTGAACACAGATATGTTAATTTTCTAAATACGCCAAATCTGTACATCCTTTTGAAGTGATTTTGCTAATATTTCCACCCTGCTTGATGTGTCGCATCTAAGCGGAAAGAGGCAATGCCTCATGGTACTCGGAGATAGCAGTCCTTAAAACCATATGCAAATAAGTAGCAAACAGATACTCTAGGTAGATCCAAAGTCCTACACTAGAGGATGCAAAACTTTAAGCTAACAATACAGCACCAAAAGCACAACCTAGACTGTGTCACAAGAAAAAAGCAGGATCAAAAACAACGCTGTTCTCTTCAATCCTTGCAATAATAAAATGGTGCTAAGGAGGGATTCATGTTTCTATGAGATTTGCTCCGAAAAATAATCTTTTTCTTCCTTAAGTATTATGAAGTTTCAGTCCTGAAAAAAAAAATGAAAAAAAGAAAAAAATAATAATAATAAGAAATGATGCATGATTAAAGGAAGAGAAGTGTGTTACCTTTAAGATTATTTTTGCAATAACAACAAATAATACAACCTATGACAGAGGAGGCCACTACGTAATGAAAAGAAGTACATGATTGTTGACCAAAAGCACCTTCCAACTTCAGTGTACCACATTTACAACCTGGGCAATCCTGTCCAGAGCAGGAGCCTGGAGCTGAATGACTTTTTAGGTTCATTTCAACCTAAGCCATTCTATGATTTTATGATTCTGTGTACAGTGGAGTGTTTCTTAAGACAAAATGAGAGATAGGCTGGAGGAATCTGAGTGTTCTTGCACCTGGAAATGTTTTTTTCTCCATCACAGCCATCTCATCTTTACGACTCTCTGCTCCCTTGCTTTCCCACAATATCATAAAATGATATTGTGTGGTCAGTGACCACACATAGAATTCTCACAGCTGCAAACAGTGACTGTAAATGTTCATCCCTTTGTCATTTACTGGTAATTGGCAGCAATTTGCAGCAACAAGCTTCATGACTAGCACTTCCAACACTCTTTCTCACTGGCTGATAAGTGATGCATTCAGCCACCTTCCTCATGTCTTGAGGATATGGAATTTCCTTTGCGTCCATGTATAAAAAAGACTCAAACTGGATCTCAGCAAGGAGGTGATAGGGGGAAGAGAAACCAGCATGTTGGGTGGCCTAAACATATCATTGTCTCAGTGTTGAATGTTTTGTGACTGTTACAGTGTGCTGTCCCACACATCTCTTGGTTCCTATTCCTGCAATGGGAGGGGAAATGTCTATGGTTGCCTTAACTATGAGATATTAAAAAAATATATTTTGGGGGTACATTACTGACATTCAGTTTGTGGATATCAAATCCATTAAAAATTTCCAACCCAGGAAAATGTCCCCCAAAATATCCCATAATCCCAGAGAAGCTGTGGATGCCCCATGGCTGGCTGCTCAAGGACAGGCTGTATGGGGCCCTGGGCAGCCTGATCTGTTGGGTGACAACCAGTCCACAGAATGGAAGTTGGAACAGGATGGGCTTTAATATCTCTTCCAACCCAAGCCATTCTATGATTCTAGGATTCTACAATCCTTTTGGGTCCAACAGTATTGTCCTCCAGAGCTAGGATCAAAAGACACAGAGGACAGTGACTGTTGAAATCTGAAGTTGGACAGTAATAATGCTCCTTGTGTCTGCCTTCTGCTTAGCATTATAGTTTGAGCAAACTCTGCAGACTCAGGGACGTTTGTCTTAGCTACAATTGCATTATAGCATAAATATGGTTTTCTTTGTAGTCATAGTGTTTTAATATGTCTTGCCCAAGTGATGCTCTGAGGGTTTCTCATTTGACACTGGTGACTTCTGTGAGGACAGAACCTATTCCAGAATTGCTCCATGAGCTATTCTTTTGATGGGCTTTCTTACTGTCAATCTTGTGGCTTTGTTTCAATCTAGCCTGAAAATTCAGGTTATTACAAACACTGCAAGTAAGTCAGAGCATGCAGCATGAAAAATACATGTGCAAGCCCCAGCATAGTACAACAGTAAATGTATGATGTGCTCAGCAGTCTTACAGCAAAATATTTGTTGCCTAAAAGCAAATAATGCTGAGCACTCCACTTCTTCTAGATAAACCTTGCAATTTCTCTTATGCTAAATCTTTTGCTCTTACTCTGTCATTGACACTGGCTGGCCTAATCAGCTCAGGGCACATTTTAACTCCATTCCAGACAATTCAATCAGACCAATGGCAGCTCTTTTCAAGTCCATATTTCTTGCATAACAAAGACACTAAAAAATTCACTGCAGAGCCACCTTGTCAAGGAGGAAAAGCCAGGACTTGATTTCCATCAAAAGGATTCTGTCCAAGTGAATAAACAAACAAATAAAGCACTTCAAATTCACAAGATGTAACCTGTGAGGGAAGATTTCATATGCTGCATAGTTTCATTCTAGTGAAGAAAACAGAAAACAATGGCAGAGGCAAAGACAAGAAGGGAGCTAAAAATGGAAACTATTCTGCTAACAGTAATTTGCATGTCTCTGCCACTTTTTCTAAGTATTTTAATGCTTTCGGTCTGCTTTAGAAGTGTCAACATGCCCCTGTGAAGAAAATGATTTAGTGCTATTTTTACAGATAAAAACTGAGGTGAAATTGAAAAAAAAGTGAGGTTGAAGCTGCTGAAGAGTTACATGAGAAACTAGAGGCATATTAGGAAACGTAGTGAGGTGCCATTTTTTCCATTTATTTTTCTACCTTTTTGTTGTTGTTGTTGTTGTTCTTTGTTTGTTTGTTTGTTTGTTTTAAATGTGCTAAATTGCACCTGAACTCATATGTGTAAAGAATCAGAAAGATTCCTTTGTTCTGTCTTTTCACTGCTGTGCTGAGAGATGTTGGATAGAATCCAGTCTTCTGCATTTCATACGTAGAAGTGCTTAATCTCCCAGGGAGCCATATGTGATAGCAATATAGACCCCTGATTAACATTATAAATCTTACATCATACCGATTTAGTTTTAATCTTAAAGTCTTAAGGCTTAAGTCAAATGACCTTGCATTTGCTTTGGTCAAAGTGTTTTTGTAGGATGTATTGAGCATAGAATCATAGAATTATAGAATGTCTTAAGTTGGAAGGGACCTCAAGGATCATGAATCTCCAACCCCCCTGCCACACGCAGGGCCACCAACCTCCACATTTAATACTAGACCAGGCTGCCCAGGGCCCCATCCAGTCTGGCCTTGAACACCTCCAGGGACGGGGCATCCACAACCTCTCTGGGCAGCCTGTTCCAGCACCTCACCACTCTCTCCGTAAAGAATTTCCCCCTGACATCCAACCTAAATCTTCCCTCCTTCAACTTAAAAATGTAGTTTAGCTCATAGATGAGTTAAAGGGTAATTTCCTAGAGCCATCAAAAAATGATGGAGATGGATTAGAATTGAACAGGGTAACATATTGGTAACCTATGTGCTACAGTTGTTTGTAGAACTGTCCTAGAAACAGAAGTGGGAAGGTAAGCTGGTTCACACTCATCTAGGAGAGACGAGACACATACATTAAGTGATATTAATCACTTAATCAGGTTTGGATTGTTACCAGAGCTATGTCTCCATTGATTCTGAGCCGGCTGATTTCACATGTAATCTAACATAACATACTTTCAAGATCCACTTTATACTGTCAAACTCACTTGTGAGCAACCATTTTTGTAGAGATAAATGGCAGTCTCCTTTCTGGTTCAGTGGAGTAATTGTGTGTTGTGATGGAGACAGTTTACATGATTGGTGGGATGATACCATTTTTGTAACTATGGTTGGTTCTTCCTGTTGGTAAGTTTTACGTTTTATAGACTCCATTTAGCAAATAAAAATCACATACATTGTAACCTAAAGCCAGAAAGCAAAGTTAACACATGACCTGTATCTCCGAAGAGATTTTTCTTGCGAACTCATTAGAGTTTTATTTTTTATTTTAAATCAGGTTGGATTTGTTGTCTTGTCTTTTAGAAGATTTCAACAAAAGAAACAAACAAACTCAGCTTTATTATGAATGCTGTTCTCAAATGACCATAAATATTCTTCTTCTGTAGTCTCATAAGGGCTCTGTTTTAGAAGCATATGTGGAAAATGATATGATCTCATGATAAACCTGTCAAAGTAAATTACTTTACACAAGTATGCACTACTAATAAGATGATTTTATTTGCACAATCCCAATAGCATTAACATTTCAGATCAGCTGGATGAGAAAAATAACGTTAATAACATACATGTTTTGCATTAAATATAAATGAATCACAAAAGAGGTATGGTAAAAGCAGTCAGACATGTACTTGTTTTCATGGCTTGATCTCCTTTATCACAGTGGGTAGTTTTCTATTCAGATTGATCAAGTGCTATGCCAATTCCTAGATAGAAATAATCATAAAACATATCACAAGGGAGTTCTCATCATTTCTTCTGCAGAAAATCTCAACTTTAAGGCAAAATATTTTCCCAATATTTTATGCCTATTGACATATTTTTTTTTTCTGTTGCCTATTAACTAGTACAACTGAATAATTATTTCTAGTTTCAGTAACTGTGTTCCTCTTCCGAAGGAAGAATTTTTGAGTTTTTCTGAAATTTTTTTATTATTGTTATTACTTTTAAATGGCATCTCTTAGGGCTTCTATGGGATCTGAATAACCTATACAGCTGGTGCAAATTTCCCTCAGGTTTTCAGCTCATCCTGTATCAAATTTTTACTCTGTCATAGTTTGCTGTAGAGCACTAACCAAACTCTGTCCTTTCAGCAAATATTCTTGCATGTTCTAAGAACTCAAAATGAAATGAGGGATTGATGTTTTTTGTGTCATGCTCTGACATTAGGGAACACTGGAATTACCAATGTTAATCATTCCGCTCTCCAGGAAACACACTAAGCATATAGTGAAGATTAAATGGGCTTCTTTCAGATATGAGTTACCAGGATTTGAGTGGTCTGCATAGACAAAAGGTTTGATCCATCTTCTATATTTGTCACTGGTTAATTCCCATTGATAATGTACATAAGTTTCACTGCTTTGGTACCAATTTTTCAGTGTTATCTTGATGTCCTTATGTTAGAAGAGGGTTTTGTGATGATATATAAAGCTTATCCTACTATTCAGAAATAAACTTCAGTGTAGACCTACTAGTTGCCTTTTGCAAAGATATTGTACAAAGATTCTCATAGGTCATAGCAAATGATTATTTTGAAGCTTAAGACCCTCTACATAAGATGTGTGTAATTCAGTACCTAAAGATCCCAGTAAAGTTTCTTGGAAGTCAAGATGTTTCTTATGGATAGAAAAAGGTATTTCATATAGCAAGTTTTGCATTAAAGAAGAATTATTTTCATTAAGAAATATAAACCCAAATAATCTTGGTATCTGACTTACTGAGTTTAAGCTGTAGTGTTCCTGTTCACAGATATTGACTGTAGCCAGAAATGAGGACTATGACAGTTATTATTACTGTACAAATCTCCCGAGTAAAGTGCATAGAGGATAATATGGTTCTTTTAGTACAAACTAAGACCATAACCAATGTTAGTACTCTGCATGTCAAAGCAACAAATAATGTTTGGCATCTAATATAGCAATACCAATATCTTTGACATAAGCTGAATGGAGACTTGTAATAGCTTTCTAGCTCCATGCTGAATGAGAAAGGCAAAAATGATGCCTTGCCTTGGTAACTTGGGATGTTATTTACTGTTCTTTTCTCGAGTGGAATAAACAAACAAATTTTTGTCTTGAGAAAGAAAGATTTAAAAACTATTTGATTGCCAACCAGTGACAGCTTTTGCAAAGCGATGAGGCTGTGAAGAAATGCTCATATTCGGAGTGAAATATTCCCAAAGCAGGGAAAGAAAATGACTCAGATGAAGCAAAGACCTCTGTCATACATTTTCCAAAGCTACTGACTGCTATGGAAGCAGAAATTAGTCCTTTTGTTTTTGAAAATAGAACACAGCTTCCTAATATCTTCAAATATTATGACTAGTCACTAGAATGCTTTATAGTTAATATTGTAATGTGGTAGTGTGTCCTAGCCATTTTTCAGGATCCTGCTGATGCCACTAGATGTAGTTAAAGGAAAAGATCAAGAAATTTCACAGTGAGAGGCAGAAGAAAACACGTGGGTGCACAGAGATGGAGCAGTGTGCATAAAAACAGTGCAAATGTTTTTATACCACACAGAGTTAAATACCATTATTTGGAAGGATTTTGTAGGCTTCAAGGGGAAGTTGCAGTAAAGATATAGATGAATGTAAGAGGGTAAAAGGACAAAGACACACAAAGCAAATGACAGAGACAGACTTCATCAGCTGGTGTGTGCTGGAAACTGACTGCAGTATCACCTGAGGAGCAAGATTAAATGGTCTAAAAGATGAGAAGCTTTGAATAGAATAAAAATAACTTGTGTTTTCTATGACAGGAAACAGGAATTGATAGTCATACAAAGGGGCTTGCTTCATCAAAGAAACTGGATAAGAAAAATAATCTTTCTTTCAGCCTACTTAAAAGGCACAAGTAGAGCAAATCTATGTCAGAGCGAGAGAAAGGGGGTTGCAATGATCTCAGTGTGACTTAATGATAACTTGCAGAATGTTTTATGTGTGATTGGGATAGGAAAGGTCAAAGTCCATAGATCATAGAATCATAGAAGCATTAAAGCTGGAGAAGACTTCTAAGATAATCTAGTCCAACAGTCCACCTATTGCTGATATTGCTCACATCACTAAGTACTACATCAACCCTTTCCTTTAACACCTCCTGGACCAACACTAAGTACACCACCTCCCTGGACAGCTTGTTCCAATGCCTAGTCACTATTGCTGAGAATAAATTCTTCCTAATATCCAACCTGAGATGTTGCAGGAAAACACAGTTGCCTCTGGACAGATGTCTGCAACCCAGCCATGTGAATTGGTGTGTATGTATTAGATGGGAAATATGACTAATGATTTAGGAGAGGAAAGATGCAAAGTGTAATATTTTGTACTCCCGAGCTCCATGCCAGGAGAAATGAGTCTGCAAGAATTACATACTGATTGGATAAAAGCACCAAGACATCAAATGTAGAATATATTGCACTGTTTTTAAAACTAGAATGACCTGTAAGAGAGCAGTGCTTCCATTGTAGTATTATGTGCTGTTCATGATTAAGGTAAAATATATTTTAATTATTTTTTTTTCAAGCATTTATTCAAATGTATGTAAAGCCTGCTGCAAATGAGTGATTTTTACTGACGATTCATTACTTTTCTTTTTAAAACCTCTGAGACCTGAGTGAGGAATAGAAACTATATGTTGTTGGTGTGTGACTGTATGCAGTATAAGTGCTGAACATTTTAAATGAGATATTTATGGAGAAAAATAAGAGGTTGCTTCTTTAGGCTATTTAGTCAATACTGAAGATAGGTTAACTGAAGATTGTTCTTCAATTTCCTGTTAAACTGAAATTTGAAACCAATCTCTGATCTTATGTTTACAAACTCCTCAGTAATCTCCATTGATTTCTATGAAAATATTCTTTAGCATATTAACATGTATCTATAAAACTGTTAAGATCATTCCATCAGTGTGTTTGCTTGGTGGGGTACTCTTGAAGATGCAAGTCTGGGAATTTAGTCCCCCACTCATAATAGAGATTTTGGTAAGCTCTACTAAAAATCTGTGTTTTTCTACATGCAGAACAGAATTTAATTGTTGTATTTAATATCCTTAATCGTCCACAGTTCATATACAATGCTTCATCTTGAACTCTTCTGCAGAGCTACTGCCTTTGTCTATTTGAACGTGATGTGTTTGTTTGTATTTTTTAATTGACAATTAAAAATGATTTTAATTGTAACTCGGGTTTGTTCTTTGTGATAAAATTCAAAAGGTTAAATCACATCTTTGATGTCAAGGTTGAGCTCTGTCTTTGATCTGTAAATAGGGGCAGTAAAACTCAAAGAGCTTCACCTGTGTTTGTGTGTAATTACTGTACATTAATCTGAATTCAAGTCTGAAATTTACATTGTCCTATTAGCATATCAAAGGCTTTCATAGCAGGATGTATTTGACTAGGAGTTAAATATTTGAGATGAGCCTGCAGTATGCCAGCAAATTCATATTACGGATGTAAGCAAAAAGAAACCTAAACTAGTATAATCTCCCCAAAATGTACAATAAAAAGAGAATACTTTGATTTGAAAAGATAAATACTAGAAATTTTCTGAATTTGCTTTTTATGACACTGGAACTCATAAAATATTTGAGTTTGGGTCTTGACCAACAATCGGTATAATATCGTATTTACAGGGCATTGGATCCAATTCAGAATATATATATTCAAATTCAAGACATATATACTTGGATATGGGAAAATAAATTACCTTAATTGGCTACACTATTTTTCTGTTTGTTTTTTTTCCTTGCATACATCAAATGAAAACAAAGAATGATGGACCTACATTCTAGCAACTGGTCTTTTGCTGGAAGTTAAACGGTGAATTTTTTATTATTTATCTCTAATTTGGTCAAATTTCTTGAGTGCTCTAGATGATTTTTTTTAGAATGTCAAGAAGGATGTACATTTCACTGTGTTTGACTAAGATGCTCATGTAGGAAGAGAGGTTGAATGACTCAAACCATCTCAGGCTGTGAACAAAACTAGATTTATGGTATCATCTTCAGAATGACAATTCTGATCAGTAGCCTATCACAGGAAGAGGAGGTGACAGACCTGATTATGATCTGAGTCAGTCATCTGTACAAAAAAGTCTCATGGAATGATGGTTCTCACCTGAGCCATCAAGATGAGAGTAGTATCAACTTCCAGGCAGACTTCCTTTCAGTGTTGACTGTTGGCTGTTGTTAGCTGATTCGCTGAGTAATTGATTGCAAACCTAAGCACTGAACACTTCTGTATATAAGGAGCTGAAGTCTCCACTGGAGATTAGGAGTTCCATTTCCAGTGATGAATGTCTAAAATTTAGCTGTCACAGAGTCTGAGAGAATCTGAAAAACTGGACCTAAGCTGATACTGTGATCTATTGAAAATGAATTATATGGATTTCAGAAAATAAATGCCTCTGGTGACTGAAAGCACATCTGTATTCAAAGTTGGTGCTTTGAATAAGAGAGAAAAAGCATGAAGAAAACATGTTGACTTGAAATGCTGGATTAAAGCTCAGCTTGAAATAGAGTAGGCTCTACTTCCTTTGTGCAACATGGATTGTCATCTTTTGAAGACAAATGGTCCCCACGACAGAACATAATGGAGAAGCACTAATGAACGTACATCATTCTACTGGAGATCATGACAATATATTAGACTAGATCAAAATTTCTACAAAAATTAGTAAAATAAAATTAAAAAATCAAATCAATCAATTTGTGCAATGTTTTGACATTCTGTCAACCTGACAATCTTAAATAAAAGCATTGTTTTTTTCTGTTGTTTTTTTTTGTTGTTGTTTTGTTTTGTTTTTAAAAAGAGCCTGTTTCATTACTTAGCATTTTCCTTTTCCTCTGTGAGTTATGGCTTCTTGTGCAGTTTATTTGCAGTTCTTTGTAAGTATATAGATTAGACACTCCAGGTTCGTTTTATCAGCTGTCCTGGGAGATTTTACTATGAAGACAAAGAAAAAAAGTGAAACGTTCTGGAAGAGTAATCAATTTTTCGCTTAGACAAACTTTAACTCCTATATACATTTTCCAGACACTTGTTGAATACAATTATGTACTTCTGCTGGCTAAGGCTTTGAGTACTAATATATAGGAAATGTATGTGAAAATCCTATCCAAACATAATAATCAGAGCTTACATACATACAGTGTACAATAAAGTGACTTCCGGGGAAACTGAATGATTTTGCATTTCTGTCTTATACAAGTACAGACTGGAAAAATGTATATAATTGTTATTCAGTCAGTTTTCTGTGAGTGGATTTTCATTCTTTAATCTTCCACAGCAGTTTTATGCTCATATTTCCTTACTAAAGTCAACAAATGAAAAAACAATACAAAATGAAACAAAAGCACTAGAAAGAAAGGAGAAATTAACTAGAAGAATTTAAAATGAGAGAGGCTAACATTGCAAAGTGGACAAACAAACTATGTTGGAGCCAATAATAGTTCCAGAATGGTCAACCAGATTTCAAAATAGTTAATCCTGCCATTTCAAAATAAATAATCCTGCCATTTCAAAGAGATTAAAGAATCACTTCAAGATCACTTCAGTGATGTTAAAGGAAAATATTGGATTGGCACTTGAAGTGTATAGTCACGCAACAAGGAGAAGAAACAGATGGAGGTCGGAGATGGAGGAGTAGTGACTTTCCATCTGTGGTCATCAAAATTGTAAGAAAATGGCTGTATTAACTCAATCTTTATAAGTCCATGGGGCCAGATGGGATTTACCCCAGAGCGCTGAAGCTCTGTTAAAATATATTAGCGTATTTCTGGTCTCTTCTCAACAATTTTCCAGAGTTCTTGGGAGTCTGGGAAAGTCGCTGCTGACTGGGAGCTAGTCAACAGTACACCATGTACAAAGAAAGCATAACGGAAAACACAAGGAAAATACAGAGCTGTTAGTTTAACCTCAGTGCCTGAAGAAATTATAGAGAAGATTGTCCTGGGTGTCAACGGTTTACGGGCTGGTCCGGCCCGGTTCCGTGACTAGCGGGGCGGAGGGATTTCGCAAAATCCACGCCTCCGGAAAAGGGAACAGGGGACCCCAAA